>JBBPTK010000058.1:0-37191 GCA_038094135.1 Spongiforma cf. squarepantsii | reverse complement strand
CGCGGCGAAAGATTCGAAAAACTCACTGATCACGGAGCACCGCAACAAGCTCAGGCTAGTTGACCACATATCTCCGTATTTTCGCGATCTCGTGCCACTTCTCGACGATTGGCGGGAGATTTTCAGGGCTGCGCAGTATCACAACCACGCGGTGGAGGCGGAACCTTGTTTACATGTACTCAACTCCCACCTTGCACGTATTCCTCCTCGAGACGACGACTCTTCGATCAGTTTAGTTCGTGCAGAAAAAACCCAGATTCTCAAGGGTTCGTTGCCGCAAGATCCTTTGCCAAAACAAATGCACACTGGCACCAAGAAACGGGAGCGGGAGATTCGGAGCATGGGTGACACGCCCCTTCGATTCAAACGTTTGAAAGATGACAGTTTATAGCTCATGTACTTTGTACTTTACATCGTTTTGTACGTGTTCTGATTGTAGCTTCATCTCGTGTTGTAGTATGTAATTCGCCGTGCGCCACAAGGCTCTTCACACTCTTCACTCACCCCGCCACTCGATTATATATAAATTATGTCGCGTACCACGGTTTTTTCGTTGTCGTTCGTCTCTCATCTCAATTGGTTGTTTGCCCCTCGCCCATCCCTCGCCCCTACCAATGCGACCTACCAGCAAGGAGCATAGGAAAAGGCGACAAGCGGGCGATGCTGACAATAATTCTGAGGCGAAGAGATCCAAGTGTACCGGCTCAAATTCAGGTTCCTCAACTACAATTCTTGAAGCTTCCCAGCCGCAACTTACCCAACTTCGCCGTCCTTCGAGAACAGGTGCAGGCGAAGGAGGACGCATTGTTCAACTTGAACGAATCGGAGCTGTGATTGAAGCCCCTCACTTACGCAAGTCGCGCACGACCCTGGCCAATAATGTTGAACCAAATCCTCTTGCTCCTGCACTGGCCGCTAGTAAGGGAAAGAAAAAGGTAAGTGAATCCAAACATCAAATTATATTCTGGATGTCTTATTGCTGCATTAGACATCTTCCGAGTCGCAACCTTCGCATCTGGCAATGTCTCATAGCCAGTCTTCTAGCCAGAGAATGAGCAAGGAGAAAAGATGGCAAGCACAGGTCACTTCGTTGCATTCTTTCCCGTGCAATACTCACTAATGTCTAAGGTGGACTCGACTCTCAGGCCGCACTTCCTCGAGGGATCCGATACCAATAGGTTCGGTTTCCATGTGCCGGCCACCTCTCCTGAATCGCTACCACCTCTCCAAGAGTCCAATACCTCTGAGCAACATACCAGAGAACATGTGATAGGTGTACGGTCCACGGATAAGCAGCCAGCCACGGTTCTCCCTCTGGTACGTCAGCATCCCACCTCCACCAACTCTTCTGCGCTGCATACCAGCGATCGCTAGGCTGTACCCCCTCCTCAGATCAATCGTTCTGTGTCCAGTACTTCGGGTGTCTCCGACCTTGCTCGACAGCTTCCTCAACTGACTTGCGCGAGCCGTCCATCGTCTGCTCATACCGCATCTCAGCCAAGTCATGGCGCCAAATTCCTAGAGCAGGCTAGAGGCGATGACACACCAAACTCGGGCGACGATGGATCAGGAGATGGCGATGGCGAAGATCAATCCCAACATGACGAGGATTCAGAGGAGGACAACGAGTATCGTACACCCCCCGATTCTGGTTTGCTATTGTAATATCATGACCGAACTTATAGCTGACAGCTCGACGTAGGTTTTTTCTCTGAGTTGAGAAGCAGGCCGACAGTCCGTCATACGTCATTGCCTTCTGATCACGAATTTACGTATTCCCGCGATGAAGACGATGGAAATGCCGCTGCTTTCTTGGAGAGTCCTGACCATCGAGAGGTATGATGTCTTCTGTGATCGTTGCTGTGGCTGCCGGAATGCTAGCATTTTCAGACCGAAATTGACGACCCCCCTTTGGGAGATGATGGTCACCGTGTGGTATGCCCCAAATTTCTCACTCGTTAGTGGAATTATAAACTCATGTAAATTAGGAAGCTGCGGATGTTTTGGAAAGCCATCACCGGAGGAATGGGCGACCACATGCTCCCAACCCTGCTATGCTTATGCAGCACGCTGAGTCTGCAGCTCGTCGTGGACCTGCGCCCGGTGGTTCGGTTCCTGGCTCTCTTGTTTCCACCCCTGCACCTGAACCTGCACCTCGCCGCCGCCGTCGAACGCGGGACCAGGCACCACTCCCCACTCAAATCGGCTATTATGGACCTGTTTGGAAGGACTGCTTGGAAGAAGCAAAAGTCGAGTGTAGAACCGTTCACGCGCTGTCTAACCCTTGGCCTAACAGAATGGATATTGAACAATCGGTAATGGAAAGTCTCTCAACAGTTGTTGCTGAATGGAACCAACGTGGTGCCCGTTTTGAACCCGGTATGTACTGTTACGAAACATATGATTGCGCTAATTTTTTCCTAGGTTTCTGGACTAACAACAAGTTGGATATGGCGAAATTGGTGAGTAATATGATCACACTCTGATGGTGCTCATTCGGCCCACAGCTCTACGAAGATATGTCGACATGGCGATCAGAAATGAAGAAAGCGGCGGTTGCCGTCATTCCCTTGTTCTATACCTTGGCGCCTGCCCGTGACGTTCACTGTCCCAACCCTATAGCTTTCGCGAGAGACGCGGCCAGTGCACTTCTCCAGCAGTCTATGTTCCTTCGGGATGGTCGCGACGAAAATGTAAGTTCTATTCAGCCGGTTGACAGCTATCTAACTCGTTGAAATAGGGAAAGACCAAGAACTTTGCGCACCCCGCTCTTAAAGAAGCTATCATTCGATTTTTTTATACTGGTTCCTATCGAATTGCTCATCGACGCCCCGAAATTTTTCGTGATCGTATCCCCAAATCGTGTCTTGCTGCTATGGCTGCTGCGGTATGTCTAATCATTCTTGTCGTTCGTTCTTTTCTTTTCTACGTTGTTCCTACAGTTCAACTGTGTATTTGATGGGTACTCAAAGAATGGTGCAAGGATTCCCAAGTTTTCGTCCAAGTCTTACCTGTCTATTTATCATGGTATGCTCACCTTAATTGAGAGGATATTGAAGGATGATTACCATGGTCCCCGTCTTAATGACCAGCTAGGAAGATGGGGACGTGACAGCTGGTAAGTGATGCCATCTTGCACTGTAGTGTATTTCAAATATTTTCAGGGCCACATTGCAACGTGTTGATGGATTGGTTGAACGGCATGATCATCTTCAGGTATCATTAGATTAGTCAGTTTGCTTTGCTTTGTCATTGTCCCTGAATGGTATCATATGTTATCTCAGATCTTGAGGTTATTATGCTTTATCTTATCTTGGTTCCTATATGTACATATAGGGAAGCTGGCTAATAGAACTATCTAAAGGGGGAAAAAGGTTATAGACTATGTCTCTGGGGAACTGGACTACTGGCTATATAGTACAGAATCACACAGAAGTAACAGAAGCCTTTACAATCCCACAAGATTCCATAGGACTCTACAGCTCTAGAATATCCCCAGACATCTAGACCCCCTGTTTCCACAGAACACTCCAGAAATTAGATGTCTGGACAGTTCTGTCCAGATTGGACTAGACTGAGAGTTCTAGGACCCTGTATGTCACTGTCCAGTACTGTCTAGAACAAAGTGGTTACAGAATCACACAGAAGTAACAGAAGCCTTTAAAATCCCACAGGATTCCACAGGACTCTACAGCTCTACAGTATCCCCAGACATCTAGACCCCCTGTTTCCACAGAGCACTACAGAAATCAGGTGTCTGGACAGTTCTGTCCAGATTGGACTAGACTGGGAGTTCTAGGACCCTGTATGTCACTGTCCAGTACTGTCTAGAACAAAGTGGTTTGCTGATGCCCAGCAATGGACGAGGGGGTTGAAAGGTGTGAATAGTGAGGTCAGGAACAAGACGAAGCACCTCAGCATTGCACAGGCGAGAGAGGTGATCAGCAACCACATTGAGTGTCCCAGAGACATGGAACACTCAGAAATCAATGTTTTGGGACAAAAGGACGTCAATTGCCACGATAAGCATCCAGTGGAAGGATGGTAAAGCAGCAAGAGAATTAAAAACTTGAACAGTGTTCAAGTTGTCTGTAAATATGGCAAGGCGGCTCCCATGGGAAAGGTACTTGACGGCTTGAAGAATGGCTGCAGTGACAGCCAAGGCTTCATAGAAGAAGATCGTTGTAACAGCCTTGTCATCAAGTGGGCATTGAAAGCCGAGATGAAGTTGCAGGAACCAAAAGGCGATAGCAACTGGACTGGCATCACAGAAAACCTGTAGGGTGAAATCTGGAAGATTTGGGTAAGACCAAGATTCAGAGATGAGAAAATAAACTCCATCCGAATCAATGAGGTGATCAGCAACCCAAAGAAGCTCTCACTCAACATCCCTGTTAATCCAAATTGGAGCACGTTGCTCCAATTTGCCAGCAGTTTTGTGATAAAGGGCAGACAGCCCAGGGTGTAGCATAGGATAGACGTTGAGCACCCAGTTAAGATGACCAGCTAAACGCTGAAAGTCTCTCAAAGGGCAACGAGTACCATGATGTGCAAATTCACGGACAGCTAAGACAAGGTTAAGTTGAGACTCATCTGACATATGGACCCACATCAGATTGGGCTCGACTTGGAAACCAATGATAGGGAGCTCGGTACCGAAAATTTGCTTCCGCTCTTTGTGGGGTAACCCAACATAATCCCAAAGCTGGAGGAGACGGGTCAAGTCTGAAGGCAAATCCTTTTTATATTTCTCGTAAAACATCATCTCCCCTTTCTGCTGAGCCGAAAACGAGTCATCGACATAGATCTTGGTAAGATGATGAGGAGTTGAACAACTGTGATCCATGTCATGAGAGACATAAAGGCATGCCAGATGCGTTGAGATGCTCTGCCACCGAAAACTTTTCGCCAATCAATGAACTGACGAGACCCGAGGGAGACAACCTGTTTGATTTGCCATAGAGGATGCATTGGCATTTGTCTGTATGCTTCGGATACATCCGCCTTCCAAAGTAGCATGTCTACCTCACCATAAGTTTCCCAAAAAGCCCATAATGAAGCACCTAAATCTTGAATGTTGTCTAGAGTAACACCAGCAATATCCTCCTTTGAAATCATATTATTGAGGGTGAATTCACCAGCGCTATGATCTGTGATGAGATGGAGTTTGTCGGAACTGGGCTTAGGAACGGTATGGATAGGCATTGAATACATTCCAGGAAGCAAGTCAGGACCAAACTCAGGAGAAAATCGACCCCTTTCTTGCTCTAGACGAACTTGGGATTCAATAAACGCAGCTTTGGCTTCACTCCGCACCAGTCTAAAAGAGTTATCCCAAGTAATCAGCCATTCCCCATAATGTGTATCTGCAAATGGCCAAAAACCTTCTCGTAAACCTTTGACAACAGAACGAACAAACGGTTGGTTAGGATGGGATGATAGAAGCACCTCAAAACAGTCAATATTGATGGGAGTTGAGACTTTGAATAGCTCAGGATGGTCGCAAATGGTATGGAGAGCTTCGATATTCAGGAATTCCTTTGCAGGTGGAGATGGCAAAGGATCAGAATTCAGTCCATCAAACTGTCTGACTGCAAGAAAGATGCATAGGGTTCCAGACAAAGTGTCTCCGGAAGAGAGGCCCTTTAGCTATCCGTTCGTTTACTTGCAGCTCGGGTGGAAGCGTGCTCGGATCGCCGATGATACCCCCTGCATTTCCCTCAATCACAGCAGTGCTCATAAATACACTCTGTCCCTTCTTTGTCACAGGTGCCTCGATTCCATTTATGGCAAGGTGCTTGTCTTGCTGCAGTGCTGCATCCATCTCCTCCTCGGTCTCTGGAGAAACTCGCACCCATGCCAATTGAGGTGAGGTGAATGGTTCGGAGGTCTTCAAAGACGGCATAATCAGTGAGGCATAAGAATCTTTGGTTCGTGATACGCAATCGGACGGCCTTGTTGAAGTTGACAAGGCAGGAGTGGTAAAATGGCTGGACCAAGGCAAAGAGTCGAGACATGTAAGACATCCAGGATTGGTACTCGGAATGCCACTGTGGCAAGGCGAACCTGATCGCATTGACAGTCTTTCCGAAGGCAATAACCCACTCCCCATGGGATTGAATCGCCTTGACTGCCTTAGGGATTTTGAGCAAGATTTGAAAGAGCTCCCCAATTTCACAGGATTGTTTTGAGTCAAGGTTTGTCAAATAATGGGCTCCGAGAACCTTTTCGAGTTTGACAGGGAGTCCCTTGACAATATTTGACCATTGGTCTGAGGGAAAGTCAGGGCATCCTGGTGCTGACTTAATCTTCTGTACGACGTAGCTGGGATCATTTGCCCAGTCATCGAGGAGCTCGAGGGTGCCCTGTAGCTCAGTGGGGAGTGTGCCTCATAAGGACTCACTCGTGGTGAGCCAAGGAAATTTGGATTCATCAACTGACCCTCTTCCTCATTTGCGATCAGGTTGTTCGTCTTCTTCAGATTCGGACGCTGATGGATGCCTCGTATGGACCTGCTGTACTCTCTGTTTCACGGCAAGACCACCCATGGTTCTCTGGGGTGTAGATCTCCGCGATCCCCCTGTTGATCTAAGTCCATCATCTCGATCAGGGATTCCCAAGGCGCACGGTCATCCTGCTACCCTGTAGGTGGTCTATTAGCGGCCTCGGAGACTTCATCAAGCATTTCAACGTAGACTGCAAAGGAGGAAGCGACAGTGGAGGGGTTTTTGTCCTTTCCAAAATCCTCGAGAATCCCGAGGATGCTGTGGAGTGCTTCTGACTTGGTGACGTCTCCGTGTTTGAAGTGCATAACTTGGGCCACACATTCCTCGATGCAGGCGAGGCTAGGATCGGACTCTTGATCTGCTGAGGAGGCAGTGTGAGAGGTCGATGCATGATCGGACATGAGCAAAGCGATGGGAGCAAGGCGACTAGAGTGACGAAAAACAATCGCTATCTAATGAGGCAAAGGAAGCGATTCAACTAATGAGGCAAATGACACACTGAGAGGTGACCTACCAGCGAGGTGATGGAAGTGGATTAAGGAGAGGAAACCCTCGCCTCACTGTAAAGGAGCTATGACGCAAGCATGACGCGATCAGCGTCACGCTTCGGATTGAACAGCATGCACCCAGCAAAAGGCTCTATGCCCAATTAGCTACATATAAATAACTATTTAAATCCTAAATAATTGTGAGACTGTAAATCTCATGGTTTGAGTAGGCTTTTGCTATTTCATACTCTCCAGTAGATGGCTTGTATCAAGTAATACTGTTTCCAAATAACTAGCCTTGGTCTACCTGGATGATCATAAGACTACAAGTCACAATGTCACCAGTTCAAGCCAAATCTGAGACTATAAATCTCATTGAATGGATTTTTGCTTTATTTCACATGTTCTAGGAGGTGAATTGTATCAGGTAGTATTGCCTACAAGTAGCTGAACTTGGTCTAATTGGATGACAATTAACAATGAGACTACAAATCTCAAACCCATTAGTTCAAGTCAATTGTGAGACTTTAAATCTCATATTTTATTTTTGCTTTGATTCATATGTTCTAGCAGATAACTTGGATCCAACAGTGTTGCCTACAAGCAACAGATCTTGGTCTAATGAGATGACAATGAGAATACAAATCTCAATATCATCATGATTCATGAGTTCAAGTGAAGCATGAGACTGCAAATCTCAAAATTTTATTCATTGCACATCTTCCACTACATGATTTCTGTAGAGTAGTATCATTTATGTGCAAGTGGTCTTAGACTAGACAGATGATCATGAAACTGTAAATTTCATGGTTTGAGTAGAACATTTATTTTTTTTACATTCTAGTAGGTGATTTCTATCAAATAGTATTACTTATAAGCAATTGATTCTGGTCTATGTGAGATTTGTAGTCCTATAATCATCTAGATAGACCAAGGCTAACTATTTGCAAACAGTACTACTTGATACAAGTTATGTATGAAATAGCAAAAAATCTACTCAAATCATGAGATTTATAATCTCATGATCATCCAACTAGACCAAGATTAGTTGCTTGTCAATAGGATTCCTTGATTGAGGTTACTTATTGAGACAAAATAGTATTAGATTATCATGAGATTTAAGGTCTCACACTGACTTGAACTGAACTGATGGATTTTAGATTTGTAGTCTCATTAGAGCTAACCAAGTTGCTGGACTGTCACCTGTAAATAGTGCCACTTGATACAAATCAACTACCAGGACACATGAAGCAAAGCAAAAATACATTTAATGAGATTTATAGCCTCATTAGAGCCATTCAACTGGACCAAGATGTGTTACTTGTAAACAATACTACTTGATACAAATCACCTACTAGAACATATGAAGCAAAGTAAAAATCCATCCAATGAGATTTACAGTCTTCCACTTGACTTGAACTGATGGGCTTAAGACTTGTAATCTCATTGACACCCATTGGACTAAGATCCAGTTATCGTGTCGTCACACCCTGCGACAGGAAAGAGTACTACGAGATGTCCACCATGACATGACACAACGCGAAAGAGCCCTCTCCAGACATACGATTGCCTCGTTTATAAAAGGAACCAAAAGGGCATTCGATATGAAGCCAGGAACGTCTTGCGGCGTTGCAACCTCTGAACATTCCATGAGCACAAACTACTGTACAGCCAAACTCGATTCCAGAGCTGATCGTCCCAACCTTTACTGCACGTTTCTGCAAACGCAGGCGACCAATCGAGTGCATCATTGGACGTTTGCACCGCAGAGCCTGAGGCGAACTCGACCAGTTTCTGTGCAAACATGTAGTAGTCATTCGTTCCCATAACAAGATTAAAAAACCACTCACAATCACTGGGACCGGATTAAAAGAAATGCAGTCCTGTGCGTCAACATTCTACATCGCCACCATGATCGTGTTTAAGAAGCTTTGGGTGATGACAACTTTGTGTGAGGTATGTGACCAAATGAGACTACAGACTTGCGCAGACAGTCAATCAGGTGTGCAGGTATAAGCAAGTCCGATATACCTGGTTCCTCGTGTCCAACTCGTTCAACATCGTTCCAGAGAACGCATTCCCTACCCGTAGCTACTGTTCCAGATACGTGAGGGTCCCAAGCAAAGAATTTGACGGCCATGGTGTGTTCTTGGAACTTCGAGAGGGGGACATCCCATCGTCATCACCGCCATTTGGTCTTGAACGACGTGTGAAAACGACCAATGCTGCCACCGGGTCCAGACCCGGAAGAGTGAATAGCAGATGCGGCGGATGACGTCGAGATCCACGGAGATCGATATAAATACTTTTGTTGTCATTGCCACCGCTCGCAAGTGCTGAACCCATACCAGAGCCACCAGGGCCTGGTCGGCCAAACCTGCGCTCGGGGCACCGGTCCCTCCTTCAATCCTAGCAGCGGTACTGACGCTGATGGCATCACGGGGATTTCCAAAACCCAACGTACACACTTCCTGGCGATGTCTCGCGCACTTCCTAAATGGGCTTCCTCCGGCACTCTCGCAAACGTCTCGGTGATGAACCAACGATCTCTGAGTATGTGTCCATTTCAAGAAAGAGCCCTGGTGTGTTGAGTATATGCGGGAACGTAAGTGTGGATGATAGAAAGAGTCAGGGCATCCTAGATATGTAGATGCCCAGAGAGGGTGCTTATAGCAAGCATCGTCCCCTGACGATCGACAGTTAGCACAAGGATGTAGTTCAAACTAAAGAGAGATTGAAACCTTCTGCAACCACGTCGACGGAGTTGATCGTATCACCAGATGCACTCAAGTCACAGCTTGGAGACCGTGGAGTTATGAGCCAACCATAGGTAGACGCAATTGCCCAAACTGACACAAAGGATATCAGCACTCGACCAATCGACGAGATTGAGGTAAAAGTCGTCCGCAAGATCTGGGGCGTCAAGGACTCTGTATGGTGTCTTGCAGACGCTCCGAAGCTGCCGACGTGGTGATTCAAGAAGTTGTCTAGATTCTGCCCGCATAGGTGACATGGAATAGGCTCCATCTGTTGGTGTTGAGATAGCGTCCTGTCATGGGTGTTGGAGACAGAAATGCGTAGTGAAACATGCGCCGGCGTGGTGGATGGGATAGATGAGACCACGTGAAAAGGACAAGTCGGCGATGTAGGACGACATGGTGAAGGAGGGGTTACTTCGCTACGAAGGACGGAGTGGCTTATTCTGTGGCGAAGGATCCGATGCGTAAGACCGAGTGGAAGGCATATGGTCGCATCAGGAGTGAATCCGGTATGCAACATATGGAAATGAACAAAACTCAGCCTTGATAGCATCTGAATCTGTGGGTATCGTGCGATGCTTTGAAGGGGTGTCATCCATGAGATCATACGAGGTTCGCATATCGCTGGTATCCCTGCTGGTACGAATCAATCTCCATACTCTCTATGAGCACGGGAAGAGCGTTCTGGCGATTCTGGACCGGGTGTGTCGCCTGAACCGAATTGTGAGTAGTTAAGGGAAGGAGTTGAGACTGGGATGATGGCGGGTGGAGTGAGAGTAAAGGTGGGGTTCACGTGCTGCTTGTTCCTGCGTGGAGTGTCATCTTCAGTTTCTCAGCATTGTGCATAGTCGTTCCAAACCAAAGGGTAAGTTATTTGAGACCGGACATGGCTGGGATGGTGGGGAACCTCGGACTGATGTGTGAGGAAGCGCGTTGGACACGAGGAGAGGGAGACTGGAATGAACGTCGATTACCAGACATATTGAGAACGGAGAGAGAACGGAGAGCCATCCCCGACTCCTTGGAGGAGGGTTTTGTCGGACAGATTCGTGCCAATTCCTACCTAGCGAACCGCGGGAATGGGAACTGATTACAAAGCAATTTGTAAACTCAAGCCTCGGGACATTTTACCTTATTAGTACTTCCGCGTTATCGTGACATTATTTGTTTTTGGTGGATAACGAGACCGAGGAGGAGGCGCTGAAGGCGCCGACGCGAGGTCTCAATTGATTTACCAGGACTACTAGAGTATGTGGAATGGAACGTACTGTAGTCTGGCCAACTGAGAGTAGGAACTTGGTGCAGGAGCGCCGCTATGTTTCAAACTCAGAGTCGGGGAATTGGCGCTTGCCAGTGCCGCTACGATCTGAATAGTGGCGTAGAACCATGCTCAAATTTTCGGGCAAATAACACCGTCGCAAACGCACCATAACAAGACTCGTACCACCACCTGGCTGCGGTTTTCCCACGGTTCAGGCAGCAAAGTAGAGGAGGTCCCGCTGACAGTCTACGCACGGCAAGCCTTCGGGTCATCTCCACTTGGCATTCTAACAATGAAGTCCTTACTGACCCTCTTATTAGATACGAGTCTGCCTCTAATGACTACGTGAAGCCCCAGAATGTGTGACATTGGGGATGTTGAGCGCAGAAGTCTGGGAGCAGAGATTCCATTGTGGTTGGAACGAGCATCAATCATGTCTGGCCCGTCACAAAGTTCCAAGCATGATTTCATATCCATTCGCGTTCGTGTTCCTCTCTTTTGAGGACATGATCAAGCACTGATGTTTCACTGCTTTTCAGGAGGACTCATACAAATTGGTGATCTTGGTTAAGGATGTTCGGCGGGCGTATGCGACAAATGTTGACCTTTTCTTTACCAACAGCGAGCTGACCATCGTGCTCAACAACAAAGAGTGCATGTCACGCATGCTTACTTATGACCCAAGTGGTAAGGTCTTTCTCATTTCCCTTCTCTTTCTGAGACCTCGATGGTATTGTGTCGCTGACATGGACGGATGTGCTGTAGCTACTTCTGTGGATGTCAAGCGGATCTTTAGCCGAGGACGGCTCCTACTCAGCCACGTCTGTTCTTGTTTGTCTCCACAGACCACCCGTGCATTGCTGTGTACAGGTTGCTGGAGTGAGCTTGGCTTTGTGGAAATGGAGGATTTGATGAACGTTGCAAAACTACCAGATGTCCAGCTTGAAGCAGACTCGTCGGCTTCGGAGATGGAGTGATTCATATAGTACATGCCTAGTAGTTTTGTACTGTACACCTATGGGACCCGCGGGTCTTTGCGATATGGGTATCGATACGGGTGCCGATCACGTCACGTTTGAGAAAACCCGTACCCTCGTCACGGGTACTGAGAATATAGCGGGTACGGTACGGGTCGAAGTCGGGACACCCACGGGTTTACCCGTGCCAATGCCTAGATCCAGCGGGTGTGACCCGTCCGAGATTCTCCGATTTGTTGACCCGTTTCGGAGTTCCAACATCGAATCGTTCGGTCATACGAAGCAGAGAAAAGTCTGCCGCCATCGCGCGACCACAACACACAAGTGATCCAATCTGTATGACCCTTCAAAGGGCCGAGGGCGAGCGCGCCAGTTTTGACATCATAAATGCCGATGTCGGACAAGCCGGTGACACAAGCAATTTTGTCGCCATCAGGAGAGAACGAAATAGGCCCCACAGTTTTCTCCACAGAACTGACCCGTTTTCCTTCTGGAAGAGTGTAAATAACTGCAGTCTGGCCACCCACCGCAACGAGTCGATCGTCTGGAGAGATTGCAAGTGATGACCTGGATACAGACTTGTTCGAGTGAGTCCATTCGTTCAGCAATCCATGGGTTCTGACATCCCACACTCTGATGTGATCCCCACCTATGCTCACGATCTTGGAACCATCCCTGGTCACGGCAATGTCCCATGCTCCGTCGTGCTCCATTGGCTTCCCTTCCTCTCTCCCGCTTTCCAAATCCAAGACCCTCATAGTTTTATCGATTCGAGGCAAGGTGACAACCCGATTGGCGTCTGGAAGATACACTAGGTTGTGTACACCATATCTCGTTTGGATCACTCGATGCGGCTGGGGCCCAGTGTGAGTGTCCGACTCCGATGACATGTACTTTGACGTGATTTTGCTAGGGCAGAAGTTGGCTATGGGTTCGATTTTGTATCTAGAGGTTGAAGGTGCGCGGCGAGACTTCTAAGCGAGAGTAACGTTTCCCAGTTGACACAATAATAGTATATGTATTTGCCAAGAGATGAAAGTGGGGCGGTGAAGTGGCGTAACCTCCACAGCCAAGCTGTTACTAGCCAAGCCATCATCTCCCCTGCAGCCATAATTGGATCATGAACACAGAAACAGAACCATGGGGCGGTGAAGGGCGCATTTTCCAACCAAATAGGTGCCCCATATCAGAAGCGTACGTGGATGTTGATTTCTTTTATTCACCAATCAGATTTATCGCAGGATTAAAGTTTACGTTGCCGGCTCGATCTCCGACACCTTTGCCGTTGTAAACAACAGACATTTCCATGAGATATTGTACGTCTGTGAGCATTGCACTGAACGCGTTGTGCTCATCCACTCAAGCACTTCGAACATGAACAAAGTACGACTGTGGGATTTACTATTCTCGTCCAGATGGATCAGAAATGCTACACAACCCAAGTAGGTGCCGGTTCTTGAAACTTCGATCAATTCTTGTTCGATCAGATCTATTCGTCGATACGATTCGATAAACCTTCAACGGGAAACATGTGCTCAATTTGGATCTCCATGATATTGTCCGTGTGAGCAGACACAGACAGCAGAACGGACAAATTGCTGCGAGTCGTAATGGGTGTTTCGGACGTCACAGTGTCTGGGTCTGGCGAAGGAGGAGGTAGCGAGAGAAGGCCGTTCAAGCACTACTCTCAGGGATCCTAAGATGAGAGGGAACGGAAAGTAATCGGCCGAGCGAAAAGCTCTTGGCTAGTTAGCGCAGATTAGCAATAATATAGCCGGTATAGAGGTACAAGTACTGTCAAAGGTAATTCTAACTACGGTAATCTAACTACCCTTGCCTTGACTACAGGACTACCTGCGAGCGCCTAGTTGCCGGCATCCCAAAATACCCCGTTACAGGGGCGGACCAAGTGCGTTTGAGTTTCCACTCAGGAAGGATTGATTGATACCACCACTTGCAACATCGCTGCCTGAACCAAGCAATCAAATTACATGTGTGAACTATAGTAATACAACCCGTAGACATAAATACGAAGCAATTCCATGGTTTTATTATTATACATACCTAGAAAACCTTCACGACATCCATCTTGCTTTGGCACCAACTCGCGACAAACTAGGCGCTATGCATGACACTAATTTACGTAGACGAGACGGGGATAATATACGCTCCTAGTTTCTAATGAATGTGCGAGCTGTGCGTATGTGCATGGCACCATAGAGCGAAAGATATACCTAGTCAGTACGACGCTTCTTGCGAGGTCGCTCTCCGTAGGTTTCCGTAGTATTCACCCTAAACCTCAATTGCTTTCCTGCCGTGTGCATAACCGGACGACGAACATCCGACCTAGATCCGTCAGCAGGCAAATCTTCGATATTGGCGTCTGCAGACCCTGAAAATAAAGCTGAGTGGGAACCAATGGATGCGACTGTACATATATACCTTCGTTGCGAACGAACTGAATGCGCAGGTCATCCGAGAATAAAGCACGATGGATTTTCTTCGTGTCTTCTGCGCTGAGGCTGTACACTCCCTTGTCGCGGTCACGAACAACACCTGTAGGCCAGTTGGCGATCGCGTATCCCTTCTTCTGTAGTTCCCCTTCGAGAGTGGACCATGGTATACGATTTCTGGGTAAATCAAACCCAATTTCGCCTGTATGCGTAGTGATCATTAGTCTGCGAAATTCGTCGCGGTGGTGGTAGCACGCACTAAGCATTTCAGCCAATCTCTGTTTGATTTCGTCAATCTTTTTTATCTTCCTGGGGTTCGCACTCCTTGTAGATCGAAACACTGAAATTGAAGGCTCGGCTCGAGGAACCGCCCTGTGGAAGAAAAATAAAGTCGGCGTGATATCGGAGGATGAGCACACCACAAACTAGGGAAACGGCTCACGGAGCAGCGACCCCTGATATAACATTGCACTCTGCACTTGGTCCAGATCCTGATGTATTTGAAGTGACGTATGCGGAGTTGGAAGGAATGAAATTGTGAGGGATACGAAGCCCATTTGAAGTGGCCAGACTAAACTGAGAAAGCTAGGTGATTATATGTGGGCAGGAGAAAAATAATCGTACTAGTTTCTGTAGTTCGAGGTCGAACTTGCGCTGACGTTCATCGAGCGTAAGAGAGGTGTCGAGAATGAGGGAGAACAAATCGATTCGATTGGACCTAGATAATGACGTCGATGCTATATACTTGTTCTGATAGTTGAGCGCTGGATGGGGATTGGGCACGGAAGAACTTGCAGGAACATGTAGATGAACCGCCTTTGAAAGGGGTCAGAACACACAAGCAATTTGCAACTTGCAGCTACCCACGCCAGCATTGAGACCCGATAGTTGTTCTGCATTGGAGACTCGGATGGAAGGAGAGCAAGGCGGAGGTGGGCGGAGGAGAGGCACTTGTTTGCTGCATATAGTTTGGTGTAGCGAGTCTAAATGAGGATGAGAAAGTTCCTGCGAAAGCGGAGAACAAGTGATGGGTATGAATGTGAAGACGACGGAGGGAGGTCATCACCTCGTTTCTGACGACAAGATTTGAACGAGGTGCTTGCCATAAAAACAACTGTTTATGTCCTCCAGACCACACGAATTCACCGGAGGGGGAGAAACAAACTGCAAACACCGAACTGGAATGTTCCAGAAGCTGTCCGATAGGTTGTCCAGATGTTGTATCCCAGAAACGAACAGTAAGATCGGAAGACGTGCTTGCAAGGATGGATCCATCTGGAGAGAGGGAGAGAGAATAGATCTGGTCGGTGTGACCCGTCCAAGGTTCTCCGAGTTGTTGACCCGTTTCGGAGTTCCAACAGCGGATCGTTTTGTCATACGAAGCAGAGAAGAGCCTCTTGCCATCGCGTGACCACAGCACACAGGTGATATGTTCCGTGTGGCCTTTCAACGGGCCAAGGACGACTGCGTTACTTTCCACATCATAGATACGGATATCCCCGCTGAAGCCACTGGTGACACCAGCAATTTTGTCACTACAAGGGGAGAACGCCATGGACCCTGTGTACTCTTCCACTGTCTTCACCAAGTCCCCATCCAGGGTGTAAATACGCGTCGACAGGCCTCTCACCGCAACGAGTCGACCATCTGGAGAGATTGAAAGCGAAACGGGAGGGGACTTACTCGAGTGAGTCCATTCGTTAAGCAATCCACGCGATCTGACGTCCCATACCCTGATGTGATCCCGAGACATGCTGACAACCTTGGCACCATCCTTTGTCACAGCAAGATCCACTACGTGATCATGCTTCATCGGATTCCCTTCTTCTCTCCCACTTTCCCAATCCCAGACCTTCATAATATAAGTTCCAAGCCCGGACAAGGTGACGAGTTGCCGTCCAGAAGGAAGATATTCCATGCTCCAGATGCAATCATCCGTCGAGATCTCTCGAAGGGGGAGTTGAGGCGCAATGTCGTCATCCGAGTCTGAAGATGTGTCGCTAGACATGGTGGGTCAGGGTTGTAATAAAAAATATGTCGGAAAAATCTGGCACCATTAAACACCATTGTATGTCATTGTAATGGGGTGTTTTTGGCTGATGCATGACAATGCGTTGCCATGGACCCCGATCTTTATGACAAAGCATTGCCATGCCTCAGGGCATGTGAGGGTCATATTACCATGTCTGGCAATGTGACCACTGACAACATTGTCATGCCATGGCAATTGGCTGATTAGCATCATTATTCATTACTATCACAATGGGATTTCCAATATTTAGTATTGACCTAAATACTCTTCTGAACTTGATTTATGGCTGAATGTTTCGGCAGGTACCTTGTTTACTTTACATTGAGCATGACTCCAAGTGCTTGAAATACTACACTATTTACTTTTAAGGGCAAATGTTTCCGCAGTGCCAAATTTTGTCCACCCACAGCCACAATTCTTGGTCTGAGTGACCTTGTAAACAAGGTAATGTGAATCACGAATAGAAAATATAACTTGTCATTTGGGTGATGAATGAACTTCAAGTTAGTTCAACACTCCAAATGTACATGAGTACTTGAAGTTGATGTGTTCATGTGGAGTTGTCCCAAATGTAAACATCAACTTTAATTATAGATTGCCAGAGAATGTTTGTGAAAACTTCAAATACATGATTCATGTGAGTCAACTGACCAATCTTCAAGCTTCAAGTTCAGACTAGCACTAAATGAATGTTTGCCCAAACTTGGAATTCATACCCCTGTGAGTCATGTGAATCACACATTTGAAGTTTTTGCAAACATTCTCTTGCAATCTATAATTAAAGTTGATGTTTACATTTGGAAAAACTCCACATGAATGCATCAGCTTCAAGACTCATGTACATTTGGAGCATTGAACTAACTTGAAGTTCAATCATCAACCAAATGACAAGTTATATTTTCTATTCATGATTCACATTCAGAAGAGCATTTAGGTCAATACTAAATATTGGAAATCCTGTTGTGTATGTACAGTTGCGGACAGACAAACACGACAATTTTAGTATAGCTTCCAAATGATTTTTTAGTACCAAACTGACAATGAATTTGAGCTCAGTGAGCTGAAATACGTCAAAATATGCATTTATTATATTTTTCCCACGAGATTTTGGGGTGGCCAAATTTTGGGCCAGTTTCATCGCTACAAATATACACCCACTATCACAACTTCGCATCAAGTAGACCAATAGTATGACGTCTAAAGTAAGAAGAATAAGACGAGTTGGGTGTGTATATCACAGTCGGGTTGCTCATGGCCGTGGAGGAGGAGGAGAAGAAGAAGAAAGTCGAAGCCGTGCAGTTTGCGTGTGTTAGGGCCACAATTCCCTTTTTCAGGTTATCCAGATGGCCAACTCAAAGTACGCCTACGTGAAGGACTTTGAGCTGCCTGACCAGCTCTTGCTGGGCCGTTTCTTGGTCTGTTGTATCGACAGACATTTGTTCCATCAGTGTGTCTGTCGAATCTATCTGTGTCTTTCTCGTCTGGGCTGAACACACTTTTACTAAACCAAATGACAAGCGCGCACTCCAGCTCATGGACCACGCTGCGAAAGGTCTCATGGCTTTAAAAACATCGTCCTCGCCTTTGGTGAATCCAACGAGTTCAGGTGATCACACCCTCGCCTTCCCCTCTGTGCATCACTGACCCGTCCCAGTCTTCTCTGCAGATCCACACATTTGTACAATCATCGCCACGCAAAGACACTCTCGACCCTCACATCCTACTTTACTTCCTCCTACATCTTCCACTGGCCCCGATATTTTCCGGACACACCTCTCCGATATACTCCCTCGTTTGATGGCCGGATTGTGTTATTTCAGATGCTTCAAGGGCATGGAATCTGATGCATTCTCAGACGAGTTGCAGGGTGCAGTCTGTTTCGCTTGTGAGTGGCCCTGGTTCCATAGGCCAGTTGTATTTCACACAGCAATCCATTTTTTGGACATCTGCACAGCATTTCGGATGTTGTGTCATTTTGCCGCTCAGCTCCGGTTTGTTTATTTTCTCTTCCGTGACACAGACTCTGACATTGACACTTTGTCTATCTTATTATACTTGCCGAAAGCTCTCCATTCCGCATTTTTTTGAGATTTTTACGATTTTTTTAGGGGGTGGCCAAAATTTTGAGGGTCCATGTTCCAAAATTGCCAATATTAAAATTCTGCTCGTGCGAATCACATCGATATAAATCAAGTATGCTCTGTGTACGCCTTTTAGGCTGTCTACATAATGTTGTGATGTGTAATAATTCGACGACAGAAATTGTCGTGTTTGTTTGTCCGCAACTGTACATGCCTGCCATTGTAATCCACTATTTAATAATTTCATTTTATTTCAGGAAAATAATAATTATAATTCATGCTACTAGTAATGCAGTCCCTAGTAATGTACAAATGTCAAAGACTATGCTAATATTATCACTGTAGGATGCTGCTTGACATGATGCAGGTCCTGCAGAAAATTAGGATTCTGTACAGGTATGGTTGCAGATCCACATACCAGTGCACAATTTAAGGGTTGTTGTTGGTGCTGCTGGGGTGAGGTGGTGAAGAGGCATGTGTGCAGGCTCTTGTCCTTACATGTGAGAGTGTATGTACATACAT
This sequence comes from Spongiforma cf. squarepantsii, assembly GCA_038094135.1. Lineage (NCBI taxonomy): Eukaryota > Fungi > Basidiomycota > Agaricomycetes > Boletales > Boletaceae > Spongiforma > Spongiforma cf. squarepantsii. The sequence continues at coordinate 18,112 of JBBPTK010000058.1, read as the reverse complement.
ACACATCTGAGTTGTCATTACACATGAGGGAGTATGCATGGTTGTCTGTGGCATGTAGTGTTTTAAAGTCCAGTTCAGTTTGGTTTTTTTTTTCCTTTTTTGGCTAGGACTGAACCAAAACTGAAAAAACTGATTTTTTAGTCTTTTTGGTTATTTTCAGTTTGGTTTTGGTCTTTGACTGGTCTTTTGGTAGCCAATAATATAGTACTCATTCATAGCTTTCTACCCATATTTTTGTTATGTAAATCAGGTAAGAAATGAGTGAGATATGATTATTTTAAGATTACATGTTATTTGGTGGCAATGTCACTCAGAAATACTCACCCAGAGAGCATTATGAAGTGATTGGCACACTTAGTGGTGGCTGTACTGGAGGTAGTAGATACCCCTATCTTGAATCTGACCTGCTAAGCTCATTGATCTGACCACATTTGGCTGAGATATGAGCAATCTCAGCCTATATGTCAATAAATCATAAATTAGTTTCTATAAAATCGAAACAATTTCCTAAAATAGTAGAAATATTTGGCATTTATCTGAGTCAGTCATGACCAGTTATGACCAGTTTTTGATTGGTTTCTTATTTTTCAAGATCTGAAATCACCAAAACTGAACCAACAAAAGACCAAACCAAACCAGACCATTCTGGACAGTCCTGGACAGTCTTGGTTCAGTTCTGGACTGGTTTTTGGTCAGTTCTACAACTGGACCTTAAAACACTAGTGGCATGTAGTGTTTAAAAGTCCGGTCTGGTCTGGTCTTTTGCCTTTTTTGGGCTAAGACCAGACTGTAACCAGTTTTGGAAATTTCCTAAAATGGCAAAAACCGGACCAAGACTGATAAAGACCAATTTCTTGGTCTTTTTTGGTCTTTTACTGGTTCAGTTATGGTTTTTAGGTATCTGATGATTAGTACTCATTAATAGCTTTCTACCTATGTTTTTTTTTGTGTAAGTCAGTTAAGAAATGGCCAAGATATGATCATTTTAAGTTTGTATGTCATTTTGTGATAATGTCACTCAGAAATATTGATCGGCAGAGCATTACGAAGCGATTGGTAAGCTTAGCGGTGGCTGTACCGGAGGTAGTACATGCCACTATCTCGAATCTGAGCTACTAAGCCCACTGATCGGACCGGATTTGCCTGAGATATGAGCAATCTCGGCCCATATGTCAGTAAAACACTAATTAGTCTCTATAATCAGAATAATTTCCTAAAATAGTGGAAATATTTTGGTAAATGGGGGTCGAATAGGTCCAGATATGAAGCTCCTATCCAACCTGGTTAAGACTGGTTTTTACCAGTTTTTGGTCAGTCTTTGATTTTTTCAGATCTGAAAAGACCAAGACTATCTTTTCTGTAGCTAGACAAGACCAGGACCAAAACTGGACCGGAAATTGGTCCAGTCTGGTCCTAAAACTGGTTTTTCATTGGTCTTAGGACTGGACCTTTAAACACTAATTCTGGTAGATATGCAGAATCTGTCTGGGAACAACTCCATGGTGTTAAGTGTAGTGTCATTGAACTCAGCACACAGCCTTAGCAAGGATCTCATGAAGAGTCACATCAAGCTAAGGTAAAGCTGAGGAGTGAGCAGATCTCTCTATCTCACACCAGGAGACTTGAGGAACTAGTAACAACACTGGTATTGTGTAGAACTAGCTTACTGTACAACTACCAAGTACAAGTGCTTTTATTGGGGAAATCACAGGCATGGACCAAGACTAAGTATGGAACTAAATGCAATGACTGGGAAGGGAAGGTGGAGCTAACATGAGTCTGGAATGACCAGAAAGAGAAAGACTCATGTTAGTATTTGTACAATTGGAAATGTGGAAAAGGATTCTCTTCTGCTCTTCCAAGATTCTGGAACTCTGGAAGACCTTTCAGAAGCGTGGGAATAAATCTGGAAGCGTGGGAACCGGAACATCAGAACTCCGGAACAAGTTAGAGGTTAAGTCAAGTAGCAGTAGCATGAGAGAAAGATGTCAAGGGATCAAGAGAGAACACAGACATTGAGGAGGTCACCAAGGACATGATTAATGAAACACAGAGCAGAAATGAAATCATGGACAGTCACTATGAGCTGTGGACCACATGGTTCAGATTGATTGTGCTCCTGTGCCACATGCTTATACTAGTATTGAATAACTCCATCAACAATGCCTTGGCCTCTAGGTGGGCAACATTCCCACTGGCCATCTGTTTTGGCACAGTGTCATCCTCAGTTGCCTATCCAGCCACATAACAATGAGTAGGTTGGACATGCTTTGTGCTCTGAAGCAGTATCTGGAGGTTCAGGTAAGACTACAAAGACCAACAAGATACATGAATTTGATGTTCTCTTCTGTCAGCAGGCAATGATTGCTGGTGTACAGTGCAGATTATTGGTGGTCGCTGTGCAACTGACAACTGTCAGGTTCCTCCTCAAGCTTTGTGTTACTAGGACTTGAGCTCAGCATTAACAGAAATTCTCCTACAGCTCTCACATCCCCCACTTTCCCCTGTTATAGCTGTGTGTTGCTTTGTCATTCTATCCACCACTGCCCCAATTATCATTGCCTCCATTGTCAGCAGTCCAGGCATCCCCTTGCAAACTGTCCACATCTTCACACCTGTTGAGTTTGCTCCCATGTCAGTCATGTGGAACAGGACTGTCCAGACAACAGTATGGATTCTGAACAATTCCAGGACCGGGCATTGCTGATGCAATTGAGCAGAACACTGGAGGTGATTCAGTTTAGGATGTTAGTGCAGCCAGTGGCTCCACTGTATGAAGGGGGTGATGTTACAGTCCAAGTCAAGACAAGAGGGTGTGTCATTGATGAGTCTTATTTTTCTTTCTTCTCTCTTGATTTCTTGACATCTTTCTCTCATGCTACTTGACTCAACCTCTAACTTGTTCTGGAGTTCCAATGTTCTGGTTCCCATGCTTCTGGATTTGTTCCTGTGCTTCTGGAAGGTCTTCCAGTCTTCTGAAGTATTCTTCCTGCACTTCCAGAGTTCTAGAATCTCAGAAGAGCAGAAGAGAACCCTTTTCACATTTCCAATTATACAAATACTAACATGAGTCTTTCTCTTCCTGGTCATTCTAGACTCATGTTAGCTCCACCTTCCCTTTCCAGTCATTGCATTTAGTTCCATACTTAGTCTTGGTCCATGCCTATGATTTCCCCTGTAAAAGCACTTGTACTCAGTAGTTGTACTGTAAGCTAGTTCTACATAATACTAGTCCCTCAAGTCTCCAAGTGAGAGAGAGAAAGACTGCCTTGCTCCTCAGCTTTACCTTAGCTCAATGTGACTCTCCATGAGATCCTCACTAAGGCTGTGTGTTGAGTTCAACCACACTACATGTAATAGCATTTTGTGTCATAGACCTGATTGTCCCTGCCAATTTGATGAAGGTTCATAGGCAAGGGGAACCTGATTAGGATTCTCATGAGGTCTCCCTGGAAGCTTTTCTCCCACCTCTGCACTCCCTACCTCAGGAAGGATGTTCTCTATCCTAACCAAACAATATCCTTCCATTTCCTCTGCTCTGACTCACTCACACCCTCCTTTGTCACCTCTGACACCCCTACTCCATGATTTCATGACACCTTGCCAAGTCTACACAGAAGGTGCAGAGAACATTCCCACCTTCACTGTGCCTGTCTCACCTAGACCCAGGCAAGGAGATGGTCCTGGAGAGGATGACAATGACAACAGTGATGACCCCAACAACCCCCACACTAATTCTGACTCATCCTCAGACTCCTCCAAGTTAATACCAGACATCTAGAAGTTGTTCAGGAATGACATTGATGAGCTGCCAAAGGCAGTCAAAAGGACATCTTTCCAGATACAGGAAGTACAAGTATGTATATGGGACATGATGGCTGAGGTGAGTAGATTCAACAAGATTCAGTTTGAATATACTGTCAAGTCTGGGTATTCCAGACCTAAGTCTGAGAGAGGCTGAAGGGAAACAGAGGGAAGGGTTCAGAGATGGTATGGTTGGGGGTCCAAGATGGAGGGAGCAAGGGACTGAGATAAGATGTTGGTGCAGGATGTATGTGTCATGCCCTTGTCAAACTACAGTTCTCAGTTGTTGGAGGTAAGGAGAAGTCAGAGAGGAACTTAGATAGTGTTTTAAAGTCCAGTTGCCAACTGGTAGCACAACTGGCAACTGGACTGGACTGCAACTCTTAACAGTCAAAAATGGTTTTTGGATCATAAATGCCTCAAATAAATTACCAAAAATTACCCAATATGGTAATATACATAGGGGGTGGCTGTACACTGGTTGTGACCAGTTGCAACTGGTTGCAACTGCAGTCTTTTTCCATCCACAACTGAGGCAACTGGCACCTGCAGTCCAGTTGTGATCAAATGACAAGCCTGACAAAAATAATCATATCTTGCCCATTCCTTGACCAATTTTTGAGGTTACTAGCTCCAATTCAAGCTAAGAGTCTGATCTACTTTCATACAACCATTACTAAGTGTCACAACCAGTTCTGGACTGGACATGGACCAGTCTTTCAAAAGTCCAGTTGCAACCAGTCTTTTTCAGTCCAGTTGCAGTTGCCCTTAATTAGGAAATTACCAAAAATGGTTTTGGTCCAGTTGCCTTCTAAAATAGGCCAAAAAACTGGACCAGACCAGACTTTTAAACACTACTGGGGATCTGATCAGAGTTCATAACAAGGAATGGAGAACATGAGTAAGGAATTACAAACCATGACTAAGAAGGAATGTGGGATGAGTAATTGTACAGGACTGTGGAGTCCTAAGTAGAGGCTGTGGACTTGATACAAGAAACTACAGAAATAGATGGGATGGCAGTGCAATGGAAGTCTGATAGAGAAAATACTCCAAGGAGTAAAACATCAGGATCAATCTGGGGAAGGCCAGAAAAGGGCATGGACAGTTGGGAATGGATATGACAGTGTCTCCTACCATTGGCACAAGTACATGAAAAGAGTTCAATGAAAATATTCAACTGAACATTCATATTTGTTGAAACAAAGATCTTTTGAGTCATTATAGCCAGCTGATCTAGATCTCAAAAGGAGCAGCACATATAGTATGCATAGCATTTACAAGAAAAGCTTATTACATTTCTACAGTCTCATTGAGCCACAATTCTCCTTCTCTCCAATCTAAATTCCTCCTCCAGACTTAATATTGTGGGCTTTGGAGTTTATTGTTTTAACATGTAAGAACTGGTTCCTTTGCTGATCAAATAGAATAATTAACAGATGAAATACCATAATGAATTGTAACTTGCCTAGACAGTTCTGAAGAACTACATTCAAGACCATATCCACTTTCTTTTCTGTGGATACATTTCCATATTGTTTGAAGACTTCTTTCATGTCTGAACCAACTTTGGCAGATATCTTTGATGCCTGGTACTTTGCAGCAACAGATAAAATGAGTTGAGGGTCATTTTGATGGTGGGGAAAGCAGGAATGCTCCAAGATAAGAAGCAGACCTATATTATGTAATAATGTTTACAAAAATATATTTGAAATGTAAATTGAATGTATACCAATGCTTTGTTGAAGCATTTGCATCTGTGTAACAAGATTATATTATTATTCTGAGTCAAATTGAAGGCAAGTAAAATATAATTGAGCTTGCCATCTTTGATTTGAGAATGTCAGTCTCATGTGTGGACATATAGGAGGACTGGAAGTGTAGTGTTGAACATTAAAATAAATTTGTAGCTAAAAAGAACTTACATTGTCTTTGCCAATGGCCTACAGTAGTAAATTATAATATGTTATTCCTTTCACAATTAACTGACAATGAAAATATAGAACATACCATCTATTATTTTTGCAAATACAATCAGTCATTTCTTTCACCAATAATTGAAGTGAAGACTTACTTGCTGTAGTTAAAACAATCAAGTCAGCCAAGTCAGAGTGTGTCAAAGAAGAATAAAACTATATAAACAGGACAAAGTAACAAAATAACTTACATCCTATTGGTAGCAATACAGGTAAAAGGAGAATCAAAATATTGCAGATTTAGATTAATATAGAACTCACAGTCTAAAAGCATTGAGAGGCATGGAAATTAGTCAATAATATAATTTCAAAATCTAGCCCACAGTCTAAATAAAGATAGATAGTCAACAATGAATATTGTCATATGATAAAGTACTGACTTGCTAAAATGTTCAGAGTAGCTAAAAAACACAAGTTAATTGATATAGTATGATTCATAACTCACATGCTATAATTGAAAGAAAGACAGATTGATGGTGGAATAATGAGTGGTATTTCTGGCAAGCTTTGAAAGAATAGCTGACCAGCTGTATCAGATTGAAAACCAGAAATGCAAATCAAGGAAATGAATGAGAAAACATCATAAATAGCATGGAATCTCACCATCTGGAAATTGCACACAGAGGAGAAAGTAGAAATAAGATAATTAGTATGCTGACTGATGAAAATACTATAAGTAGAATACACAACCCACTTTCTATAATGTATGCATGGAAGGTATATTAGTAAAATGGACATAATCAATATATCCAGCAAATTACTCACCCACTGTAATTGCCAAATAAAAATAAAAAGTAGATGTTACATCATGTAATGGCTCCAACAATATGCTACTCACTGCCTGAATGATGAGAGATGAATAATAGGTGTGAATATTTGCATCAACCTGCCTCAATGAATGACTCACAGTCTATAATCATTAAATATGGTAACATAATGATAGCATGATCAGAGTGATTGATCACCCTAACTCTCACATACTAACTCACATCCTTGATTTCAAAACAAAAATGGTAAAAAATAAGTAGCACATCAATGTGACTAATATTTCACCACTTACCAGCTGTTATTTATAAAACAGGATAAACAATAAATATTGAATCCTTAGTATTTTAACCAATAAGACATAATGAATGACTCACATTCTGTGGGGTGAGAAAAAGAGTTACAGTGAAACACAGACAAGAGATGAGTATTGTCACCATGATTAGTATGATAAAATGTATTTCTCACCACCTATCATTGTAAAATATAATCAAAGGAAAAAATGAAATCATATGAATTATTATCAGAACAACATGCCATAAGACACTGCTTACTTTCTAATATGGGCAATGAGAATAAAAATGAAGATAAAGTAGTAAGAGCCACTGTTCTCATTGATGTCTTAAAATCTACTGCTCACCTTCTGTAATGCACAAATGAAGAAAAAGATTGAAATGGAACCATGAGCATTCTAATGAACATGACATTAGTGCTAAAATGCACCACTTACTGAGTGTGACTGAAATGTGGACATGGACATGAGAGCATAACACCACTCTGACTAGCAAGCCACAATGCACCACTCACTTGCTGTCATTTGTAAATAAGGGAGAAGGTGGACATGGGATCATCAGCACAATCCCTCTGACAAACAGGCCACAATGCACCACTAACTTCCTGTCATTGGTAAACAAGGTGGAAGGTGGATATGGGATCATCAGCATGATCACTCTGACAAACAGGCCACAATGCACCACTAACTTCCTGTCATTGGTAAACAAGGTGGAAGGTGGACATTGGATCATCAGCACAATCACTCTGACAAATAGGCCACACTGCACCACTCACAAGCTGTCATTGGTAAACAAGGTGGAAGGTGGACATGAGATCATCAGCATGATCACTCTGACAACACAATGCACCACTCACTTCCTGTCATTGATAAACAAGGTTGAAGGTGGACATGGGATCGTCAGCATGATCACCTGACCAACAGGCCACAATGCACCACTCACTTCCTGTCATTGGTAAACAAGGTGGAAGGTGGATGTGGGATCATCAGCATGATCAGTCTAACAAACAGGCCAAAATGCACCACTCACTCGCTGTGATTGGTAAACAAGGTGGAGGTGGACATGAAATCATCAGCATGATCACTCTGGCAAACAGGCCACAAAGCACCACTCACTCGCTGTGATTGGTAAACAAGGTGGAAGGTGGACATGGGATCATCAGCACCATGAGTCTGACAAACAGGCCACAATGCACTACTTACCCACTGTCATTGGTAAACAAGGTGCAAGGTGGACATGGGATCATCAGCACAATCACTCTTACAATCAGGCCATTGTCAATGTACCACTCACTTGCTGTGATTGGTAAACAAGGTGGAAGGTGAACATGGGATCATCAGCATGATCACTCTAACAAACAGGCCACAATGCACCACTCACTTGCTGTGATTGGTAAACAAGATGGAAGGTGGACATGGGATCATCAGCATGATCACTCTGACAAACAGGACACAGTGCACCACTCACTTGCTGTCAATGATAAACAAGGTGGTGGACATGGGATCATCAGCATGATTACTCTGACAAACAAGCCACAATACACCACTCACTCGCTTTGATTGGCAAACAAGGTGGAGGTGGACATGAAATCATCAGCATGATCATTCTGACAACAGCACTCACTTGCTGTGATTGGTAAACAAGGTGGAATGTGGACATGAAATGATTGGCATGATCACTGTGACAAACAGGCCACAATGCATCACTCACTTGCTGTGATTGGTAAACAAGGTGGAAGGTGGACATGGGATCATCAGCACAATCACTCTGACAAAGAGGCCACAATGCACAACTCACTTGCTATCATTGGTAAACAAAGTGAAAGGTGGACATGGGATCATCAGCATGATCACTCTGACAACAGGCCACAATGCACCACTCACTTGCTGTGATTGGTAAACAAGGTGGAAGGTGGACATGGGATCATCAGCACCATCACTCCGACAAACAGGCCACAATGCACCACTCACAAGCTGTCATTGATGAACAAGATAGAAGGTGGACATGGGATCATCAGCACAATCACCCTGACAAAGAGGCCACAATGTACCACTCACTTGCTGTCATTGGTAAACAAGGTGGAAGGTGGACATGGGATCATCAGCACAATCACTCTGACAAACAGGCCACAATGCACCACTCACTCGCTGTGATTTGGTAAACAAGGTGGAAGGTGGACATGGGATCATCAGCAAGATCATTCTAACAAACAGGACACAAATGCACCACTCACTTCCTGTCATTGGTAAACAAGGTGGAAGGTGTACATGAGATCATCAGCATGATCACTCTGACAAACAGGCCATAAATGCAGCACTCACTTGCTGTGATTGGTAAACAAGGTGGAAGGTGGACATGGGATCATCAGCATGATCACTCTGACAAACAGGCCACAAATGCAGCACTCACTTGCTGTGATTGGTAAACAAGGTGGAAGGTGGACATGGGATCATCAGCACAATCCCTCTGACAAACAGGCCACAATGCACCACTCACTTCCTGTCATTGGTAAACAAGGTGGAGGTGGACATGGAATGATCAGCATGATCACTCTGACAAACAGGTGACAAATGCACCACTCACTTGCTGTCATTGGTAAAAAAGGTGGAAGGTGTACATGGAATGATCAGCATGATCACTCTGACAAACAGGCCACAATGCACCACTCACTTGCTGTGATTGGTAAACAAGGTGGAAGGTGGACATGGAATCATCAGCCTGATCAGTCTGACAAACAGGTCACAATGCACCACTGACTTGCTGTGATTGGTAAACAAGGTGGAAGGTGGACATGGGATCATCAGCATGATCAGTCTAACAAACAGGCCATAATGCACCACTCACTTCCTGTCATTGATAAACAAGGTCACAGGTGGACATGGGATCATCAGCATCATCACTCTGACAATAGCACTCACTTGCTGTGATTGGTAAAGAGATGGGATCATCATCATGATCACTCTGACAAACAGGCCATAATGCAACTCACTTGCTGTGATTGGTAAACAAGGTGGAAGGTAAACATGGGATCATCAGCATAATTACTCTGACAAACAGGCCACAATGCACCACTTACCCACTGTCATTGGTAAACAAGGAGGAAGGTGGACATGGAATCATGAGCAAGATCACTCTGACAAACAGGCCACAATGCACCACTTACCCACTGTCATTGGTAAACAAGGTGGAAGGTTGATATGGGATCATCAGCATGATCACTCTGACAAACAGGACACAATGCACCACTTACCCACTATCATTGGTAAACAAGGTGGAAGGTGGAAATGGAATCATCACTCTGACAAACAGGCCATTATGCACCGCTCACTCGCTGTAATTGGTAAACAAGGTGGAAGGTGGACATGGGATCATCAGCACAATCACTCTGACAAACAGGCCACAATGCACCACTCACTTGCTATGATTGGTAAACAAGGTGGAAGGTGGACATCACATCATCAGCATGATTGCTCCGATAAACAGGCCACATTGTGCCACTCACTTCCTGTTATTGGTAAACAAGGTGGCAGAAATGGGATCATCAGCATGATCATTTGACAAACAGGCCACAATGCACCACTCACTTGCTGTGATTGGTAAACATGGTGGAGGGTGGACATGGGATCATCAGCACAATCACTCTGACAATTAGGCCATTGTCAATGTACCACTCACTTGCTGTGATTGGTAAACAAGGTGGAAGGTGGACATGGGATCATCAGCATGATCACTGTGACAAACAGGTCACAATGCACCACTCACAAGCTGTCATTGTTAAACAAGGTAGAAGGTAGACATGGGATCATCAGCACAATCATACAATGTACCACTCACTTCCTGTCATTGGTAAACAAGGTAGTGGAAATGGGATCATCAGCATGATCACTCTAACAAACAGGCCACAATGCACCACTTACTTGCTGTGATTGGTAAACAAGGTGTAGGTGGACATGAAATCATCAGCACAATCACTCTGAGAAACAGGCAACAATGTACCACTCACTTGCTGTGATTGGTAAACAAGGTGGAAGGTGGACATGGGATCATCAGCACAATCACTCTGACAAACAGGCCACAATGCACCACTCACAAGCTGTAATTGTTAAACAAGGTAGAAGGTAGACATGTGATAATCAGCACAATCATACAATGTACCACTCACTTCCTGTCATTGGTAAACAAGGTAGTGGAAATGGGATCATCAGGTGGACATGGGTTCATCAGCACAATCACTCTGACAAACAGGTCACAATGCACCACTGACTTGCTGTGATTGGTAAACAAGGTGGAAGGTGGAGATGGGATCATCAGCATGATCACTCTGACAAACAGGTCACAAATGCACCACTAACAAGCTGTCATTGGCAAACCAGGTGAGAGGTGGACATTGGATCATCAGCATGATCATTCTGACAAACAGGCTACAAATGCAGCACTCACTTGCTGTGATTGGAAACAAGGTGGAAGACATGGGATCATTGGCAAGATCACTCTGACAAATATGCCACAATGCACCACTCACTTGCTGTGATTGGTAGACAAGGTGGAATGTAGATATGGGATCATCAGCATGATCACTCTGACAAACAGGACACAAATGCACCACTAACAAGCTGTCATTGGCAAACAAGGTGGAAGGTGGACATGGGATCATCAGCATGATCACTCTGACAAACAGGCCACAATGCACCACTAACAAGCTGTGATTGGTAAACAAGGTGCAAGGTGGACATTGGATCATCAGCATGGTCACCTGACAAACAGGCCACAATGCACCACTTACCAACTGTCATTGGTAAATAAGTTGGAAGGTGGACATGGGATCATCAGCACAATCCCTCTGACAAACAGGCCACAATGCACCACTCACTTGCTGTGATTGGTGAACAAGGTGGAGGTGGACATGGAATCATTAGCATGACAACTCTGACAAACAGGCCACAATGCACCACTCACTTGCTGTGATTGGTAAACAAGGTGGAAGGTGGACATGGGATCATCAGCCTGATCACTCTGACAAACAGGCCACAATGCACCACTCACTTCCTGTCATTGGTGAACAAAGTGGAAGGTGGACATGGGATCATTAGGATGATCACTCTGACAAACACATCACAATGCCACTCACTTGCTGTGATCAGTAAACAAGGTGGAAGGTGGACATGGGATCATCAGCATGATCACTCTGACAAACAGGTGACAAATGCACCACTCACTTGCTGTCATTGGTAAAGAAGGTGGAAGGTGGACATGGAATGATCAGCATGATCACTCTGACAAACAGGCCACAATGCACAAACTCACTTGCTGTGATTGGTAAACAAGGTGGAAGGTGGACATGGGATCATCAGCATGATCAGTCCAACAACCAGGCCACAATGCACCACTCACTTCCTGTCATTTATAAACAAGATTGAAGGTGGCCATGGGATCATCAGCATGATCACTCTGACAACAGCACTCACTTGCTGTGATTTGTAATGATATGGGATCATCATCATGATCACTCTGACAAACAGGCCACAATGCACCACTCACTTGCTGTGATTGGTAAACAAGGTGGAAAGTGGCCATGGGATCATCAGCATGATCACTCTGACAAACAAGTCATAAATGCACCACTCACTTGCTGTCATTGGTAATCAAGGTGGAAGGTGAACATGGGATCATCAGCATGATTGCTCTTACAAACAGGCCACAATGCACCACTCACTTCCTGTCATTGGTAAACAAGGTGGTGGACATGGAATCATCAGCATGATCACTCTGACAAACAGGCCACAAATGCACCACTGACTTGCTGTGATTTGTAAACAAGGTGGAAGGTGGACATTGGATCATCAGCATGATCACTCTGACAAACAGGTCACAATGCACCACTCACTTGCTGTCATTGGTAAACAATGTGCAAGGTCTAACTACTGGCCACAATGCATCACTTACTTGCTGTCATTGGTGCACAAAGTGACAGAAGAATCATCAGCATCATCACTTTGACAGACAGGCTGCAATGCAGCACTTACAAGCTACCATTGACAACCAGGGTTAAGTTTGAAATAGTAGTCACTCTGAATAATAAGTCACCATGGTCCACTCACTTGCTATTATTGTCAAGTATAGTATGGTGAGATATGGTCATGAAATCAGAAACACTGTCATATCATGCAATGTGCTGCAGTGGAGCACTTACTAGCTGTTGTAGGCAAACAGGATCATAGTTGTCCATGAATCCATCAGCACCATCAGTCTGATTATCATACCACAATGGCCCACTTACTGCCTGAGCAGTCATGTAATATGCAATCATTAATATTATCACTCAGACATGTATGCATTAATCTAATACTCACTTCCTATAATTTGCACACAGGGTGAACATTGGACATGAGCTTATCAGGATCATGACTCTAACAAATGTGTCACCATGCAGCACTCACCTCCTGTCATTGGCAAGTGTCACCATGAATATCATCACCACAATATGCCACTGTATTGCACCACTCACTAACTGTTATGAGCCATCAATGGAAACAGAAGTCATGGAATTATTGTCAGTGTTATTACTGAATATGCCATTGTGCAATACATCACTCACCTTCATTCCATAGTATTGTATCAATCACAAGATCATGTTAGTATATCTTCCATTGCCACTTCAGCATGGATGCCTTACAGGCTATGTGCATCATAAGCAATCAACAATAATCACATCTAATGTTTTTTAATATGATGCATTTAATATGTTTGCTCACCCAATAATGTGGAAACCATTTTGCAAGCTTTCTTGGTTCAATGACATCCAAACTTTGCAAGGGAAACCCTGAGTCATAGACTTTGTTCACATGAGTGACTATCCTTCATTTGAGATAAAAATCAATTCATTGCACAAGTAAATCCAAGGAACTCACTCCTGCACTGCATATTTGATGCAAAGTGCTATATTATTTGCCTGGGCAGAGACAAACAGCACTTGTAGAGCTTTCTCATCCAGAGCCCCTGCTGTGATGTCTAATAACATCTTGCACCCCTCTTTGGACCTGTGCATGTCTTCCAAGGTGATTCAACAAGTCATCCAATTTACATAGGCTACAATAATAAAAACCTTCAATACAAACATAGGCTTTTGGAGGATATCTCAATTGCTGGAGATGGCCCCACACATTAGCCTTTTCAAAAAGTTCAGGAACTATCTGTTTGGCCTTGGATATCTTATGCTGTATTGGAAGTGTTCGGTCAGCAGAGGCAAGCTTGTTCATTGCTTTAGGCAATAGTGCATCAAACTTGGTGAAAAGTATGACAACAGGAACTGCATGGGCTGAGAATTAAAAGCAACTGCAACAGTAACAAGCTTACTATTCCTAGTGTCACATTCATTGAAAAAGATTTCCTCAGACTGTTGAATCGCTTGGTCAAGTTTATCCATTGAGATACAGTACCTGTCCAACATAAAAACATGTTAGTAGTGTCTATCAGATGTCTCTGGCTGTTACCATATCACGTGGATGCGTTTCTTGAGAGAAGGAGTAGCAGCTCGGTCAGTGATGAATTCCTTCATCCTCTGAACTTGATCCACAGAGCCCGCTTCGAAGCCCCGTGAGTCATGAAATACAAATTTATCATTACTCTGAAAGACCAGTTCATTCTCTATGTCGTGTATTCCATGCTAACAAGGATTGGTCATAACATGCCCTGCGTCTCCATTCAATGTGGAGTTGAAGTACCCACCCCCATCGATCCCTCGACCTCTGAGACGTAGATCTAGTTGGACGATATAGCATACCACTGCCGATTCCACATGTATCAAGGAAGCTCGCACCTTGTCCCCATCTTCATTGTAGACCTCTGGGTTGTCCGTAGAGTCACAGATGGCACGAAGAATGGTCGTCTTTCCAGCGTTTGCCCGACCAAGGATAAGGATCCTGAAACGACCGAACTTCACTCGGAGGTTTTCAAAGTCTGCGCTTGCATCTTCGGTCGTCATCTTGGAGATCGTGTTCATATTAGCGAAGAGAACTTGGAAGGAGTTGGGGTGGGTGGTCAGGATGAGGGTAAGGGAAAGAGAAAGGGAAGAGAGGCAGGATCGATCGATTGGTCCCCATCTACTTCCGATGGCCGACTTCCGGGTCCTGGGATCCATTGATGCCGAGTCTGGAGCCTCCCTCATGGACAGATTCGACCGCAATGTTCCGGAGGTCTAGGCCCAAGCCCAGGAACGGGCATACCGGGGTTCCGCAGCACGGCATCGGCGTGGACGTGTTCCACGCGAGATCAGGCTCTATCGCGGCGACCTGTTCTTGCAACGGCTCCTTCTTCATCGATGTGTGCTTGACAAAGATCTTAAGAGTACCAGACACTGAACGATGTAGATCCGGGACTAAGTAACGAGAGACGCGATTGTTGCATGGCAGATTCATGAGCAAGGGGACTGTCGAGCAAAATCCCCAGGCCCAAGCGTATATTTTACATGAATAACATTACCAGGTTAAGTACTTTGACGAAGTAAGAATCAAAAGACTTTAAGTTGTAGACATCCATTGAAAATCGCGCGAGTCAGTACATGCACTCAGGGATGAAATAACAATAATGTTACATTCAGTTCGGTTTGACAATGGATTTGCACGGTGCAATACATGATTGCCTAGAGTATGGTAGTATCGATAGTACCGGTTGTGACGGATCTACGTCGATCTGGTCATATTCTCCTGAAAATTTTACAGCACCCAGCTTTTGATGCCTTGACTCGACGATGACGGGTGCGATAGGACTCCGAGGAGCTGGCTCAAGTACCAGTTCCACCATGTCTTTCCACCTTTGCTTTGACTTGCCTTTCGGTAGGACAGTAGATGCCTTTGAATCATTGTCCAGTAATTCCTGCTCGGGGAAAATCGAACACGTGGACGAACCCACTGAGTGACTGGCAGAATGCGACATGTTAGTCGACGGAATCTAAAGAGATGACACACCCAAGGCATTGTGCATTACACAAACACCCGATACCTTATACGAGCCTGAAACAGGCCTTGCCCCGGTCGCTCCCCGGATTGGATATTGTCGCATGGATCAAGCAACACGAGTCCTTCAAAACATGCGACCAGTCCGGTTTCTGTCGCTGTGGTCGCGCCCAGAGTCTCTCTGCACGCGCTTCCGCTACTGGTCTGTCCTGGCAGTCCCCGTACTACATCGACCCATCTTTCATTCTCCGTGACCCCAATTGACGCCATTTTCACCGCTATCGTCAACTCGTCCATAAACCCAGATGTCAAGTTCTTCCTTGACGTCAGAGCACTCGATGACGGTGTCATGCGTGTCTGAACTGAATGGACGAAGTTGCTCGCTTGAAGAGACACTATGACGAAGTTGCATCCTGGGCTCTCTTCCGCGACCCGACCCTAAGTCTCGAATCAGGTCGTATCAGATGGCTCGTTGGAAAAGGCGAGACACGTACCAGATATGGCTCGAAGGAACCACATTCGAGGTCTGTCAGGATCGCAGGCAACCGCGACGTGAACACAACACGAATTGGTTGCTAGATGAGAGAGGGCTAAATATTACAGGCAACGAGACGCGAACAGCCGTACCTAGATGAGAGAAACACGACACTGAAGAAAAAGGGGAAAGGTGACCAGGTAGCTACATCATACCCCGAGGATGACAAAGACGGACACAACGATACACAATCGCACGGACCACTTTCGGACCGTTTCACAACAAGGTCGTCGTGTGGTACAACCCACTCAAGATTACCTTTACAAGAACGGCGAGGAACAAATCGTCCTGGATGGTCGTGGTCTACTTCGCACGGAACATTTCAGAACAGAGGACACGTAGCCTCTTCAAATCGAAGGTGCAGACACCGAACGGGTCCTGTTACAGTTCATCAAGGCGGCTTGGCTTGAAGGGGAGTAACCAGAGACATGGTCCACCTGGACGGATTCGAAGCCGAAAGGTCATCGATTTCACCTCATACCTACCTCCTCGCCTACTCATCTCGTCCACTTCGCAGGCCCTGAATCTCTTTCGCTTGACATCACGTTCCTTAACCATCCCCATGTCTATGGTATCCCCGAACACCTACAAACATGTCTCTCCCTTCTATAACCGGTCCCGACGCAATCTACTCAAACCCTTACCGACTCTACAATTCTGACGTCTTCGAGTGCCTACCTGACTCTCTCGTCGCTCTCTACGGCCCGTCCCTTTGATGCATACCCGCAGTAAAAGGGTGTGGTTGCAGTCTTCATTGCCCTTGGAAGCAATACTTGGACCGACATTGGACTTGAAGAACACTGAGGGTGGCACAGAGACACACTGACCGATGTCTTCATTCTCCCAGGTCCTGACTCACTTCGGTCTTCGTGTATCACCAATGTCGTTAGAATTATGTCAGCAGCGAAGACGCCAGATCTGTACAAAATAGAGAACATTCCAGTGGGCGTGTTCTGACTTGATTCGAGTATGTCGAAGGCTCCACCGAGAAACGATTGCCGACGTAGAAGCAAAGGAACCCAAGGTGAGTTTACCTCGTCTCTACTCGCTACTTTCATCGATGGTGACCCAATGCATAGATTGCTGTCATCGATCCCTGTCTCAAATCACCTGCTGCTGTAGTAACTTGATTTATGGCCGAACGTTTCGGCAGGTACCTTGTTTACCTGAGACACGACGAATAACAGAGAAACACGATATTTGTGGGCATTGCAGAAGAACTCGATCGTGCGAATGTAAAATACAACAAGCATTGCGACGGTAACCAATGACACTATTGTGAAACGTTTCCAGACAGTTGTTCGCCTGAAGCAACAAGTATGGGTCATCAATGAAGAATGGCTTGATCTTCTACATCACGTTCGAAATGGAACTTGTCACAGTAACCATCTCGAACTCTTTCGACCTTTCGTCATAACACATCCATGCTGTCCTCCAACCGACTTTGATACACCACCATGGAAAGATGCGACATTGGTGGCATCTCGTCACGAAGTTCGTCGTCAATGGAATGCAGAGATGGCGCTTAGACACTGTCAGGAAACCGGTCATGATTCGACTTTTTGTTTGTCAGGCATATGACACAATAGATTTGAAACTGACCTGTTACCTTGTCAGAACGGTTTGCGATTGTATCGAAAAGAGAGAAACAGAGATCCAAATCTGAAGTTCCGGCCCGGGGAGGATGAAGGTCATGGTCACATTCAATATCGAACAGATATCGACATTGCAAATGGAGCTAGAGGAGAAACCGTCAAAATAATTCTAGATGAACGCGAAAGTCAATAT
>JBBPTK010000057.1:0-37599 GCA_038094135.1 Spongiforma cf. squarepantsii | reverse complement strand
CGTCGTTGGATATGGCAAAGAGCGTACTCTTGCTGTTATTCGACCAAGCGAGGGATTGATTGAATGAGAAGGCGACCAGGACTGAGAATTCTGTGACGAGGCGGCCGTCGTGACTGTCATACACTCGAATTGATTTCCCGTCTGTTGTCGCGATGAGTTTGCCATCCGGAGAGAACTTGACTGTAAAAACGATATCATCATGCTGCAAAGGCCCGAGCAGTCGCTGACCCGACTCCACGGACCAGACAGAGACCGTCTCGTCGCATACTGCAAATTTCGATCCTTCCGGAGAAAAGTCCACAGGCCCACCGTCGTACTTCGCTTGGGTCTCCTTCGCTTTTGCGTCCTCCGCCAAATCCCACAATCCCACTTGGCCACTTTCCGTTCCGCTCACGATCCACTTGCCGTCCGACGAGACTGCAATGCAGATAACAGTACTCCCTGCATCCATCGGCTTGCCAACTTCCTTTCCGTTGGCTACTTGCCAACGCCGAAGCTTCCCCTCCTCTCCACCGCCGATCAAATACTTTCCCTCAGCGAGGAACGCGAGTGATAATGTGTTCGCTTTCGCATGTATTTCAATTGGCTTGGCCTTGGTGCCACGAAACGTAACTCGGTTTTCAGTCCGATTGGGTTCTTTGTCTCTTGTCAATACTTCTCTCGATTACTTATCTATTTACTCACCATTCTTGGTCTCCAGGCTTGTTGAGGAATCCATGTCGGTCTGGGTATCATGGATTATTTAGAGTCCGAAGCCGTCAATGCACTCGAACTATCGGGCCCCGGCCCCCAGACGGGCTTTGCCGAACGTTGTGGGAATAAGGAACTTCGCAGAGAGGGCACTTGGATCACGAAAACCCGGGCTTAAAGACAAGCCTGAAGATATGCACCGCTGACGGCGGTCCCCGTTTGCCTTACATGTGCGGTCGGACCATCTTACCGAGTCTCCCATTTAAGTAACATCTGACCCTCGCCTTTGGCACAGTAACAGCCGAATAATAATAGCTTACATTTCTTTCCTTGCCCCCAACGAGACCATTTTCTCTACTCTATTCCACGATCCTGATGTCATGAAGACGCCTCTTGATACCATATTGAAACACCCAAAGGCCACTGCTCGGACTTGGAATAGCAATGGCAGGCTGGGCAGCCCGGGCCTGACAGGAGCTTTCGTAGATTCCAAACCACACCAAACCAGCCCACGGGTCCTTTCTCGTTGTGCACGTTGTCCCGAGACTGGGTTCATGCTGTCCTGATCCTTGGAGAGGGACGACCAATAGTGTCATATGGATTTGTATGCGGTGAATTGGTCTGTTATTTTCCGGTGCATCTTCGTTATTGTCTCCCTCCTCCCCCCTTTCTGATTTGATGACGAGGGAATGAGTCTTTCTGTACCAAGTTCGGCAAATCTATTGGAATTTTGTTTGTACTGTCAGCAGAAAGGCAAGTAGTGGGTCGTATTGTCCTCTGATGTTTCTATTTCCTACAGACCCACTGCTTCACCGAAGGGGAGCTTATCCGAACCAACTGCCTGTCCCATAGGCCAATCTCGACATGCCGCAATCCTGTAACATCCTCATCATTACATAGTACACATATCGTGATTAGTACGTATTTGTTCTCCCCAGAATCAAGGCTCAGACGCGCTTCGTTTGCCCTAGACCCTTATTATTGGTGGTGATTGCGGTAATTAATTACATTCGCCCTCAACCGGCACTGCCCTTATGACATCGGCGCTGTCAGTTAGCCCATGCCTCTCGGGCTCAAAATCCGTACACTTACTCGGAACATTCGAACATGCACGGGATATCGAAGAGTATGGACTATCATACAATGTATGGATTATATTAAAGTTGTCTGCATCAGAATTCTCTGACCCATCTTGCGAGCATCATGTTTTGGCTTCTTTCGGCTGCATTACAGAATTATCTTCTCCGGGGTCTTCTGATGCAGCATGCTTGAAAATACGTAAGTATATCATAATATATAATGATGGGTGTTAGAATTGACCATACAGCTAAACATCATTCCGCCCACGCTCCATGCCCCCCAACATATCAGGTCCAAGACTGTGGAAGCTAAGTGAGTGGTTGGGTTAGGCAATAAAGGATGGATGATACTAACAAGAATGAAAGAGTCGCCTCAGAGGCATAACCAGACTTCGTCCACTTCCCGGAGAGAGTTAGTGCCGATTGAAATCAATACCCAAGATGATGTATATTCAGTGGTTTTTCTCACTGATGGAGAGCACTTTATCAGTGGTGGCGAAAACGGAATGCTTCGAAAATGGCGTGTGGCGGACGGAAAAGAAATAGGGAAACCAATAAATGTGGGATCCGGTCTTGTTTACGACATCGCAGTCTCACGCAATGGCATGTGGATCGCGAGTGGGGAGGAGAATGGCCAGGTGACATTGTTGAATGCGACGAACCAAATAAAAGTGAGGATGAAGACATATCACAGATGCGGGGTGGATGCGGTGGACATTTCTCCGGAAGGAACGAAGGTCGGAAGTGGATCGAGCGACTGCACATTTTGCGTCTGGGCGATTCCCAGGGGTAATCGCTTGTTCGGCCCTTCGAAACATAGCAAGGACGTGGTTGGAGTCAAGTTCTCCCCAGATGGACGACTCATCGCCACTGCCACTTACAACTGCGAATCTGTTAGGATCTACGAGTCCAATAATCCTGACACGCCGGTGCTGGTCGACTTTTCAATCCGAGTCGACTCTCCCCGAAATCGATCCTTCGTCTGGTCAAGTGATAGCAAGCGACTCTATGTCTTGTCTCATGATGGCACCGTCCACTGCCTTGACCCGCTTGCTAGGAGGACGCTTTCGAAATGGCCCACTCACCGTAATGAAGCCCAGTGTATCTTACTGGCAAGTTACGACACAATCGTCGCAGTGGCGGATAACTCATCGGTCTCGCTTTGGAATACTACGACGCATCGGCAAATTGGGTCTGACATTCAATACTCCCATCCCATCCTATCCATGGCCATTTCTCCAAATCATGACCTTGTGGCAGTTGGGGGAAAGAAGATCACCCTTCGCAGTCTTCGTGACACCATTCCTCCTCCTTCCCTGAACATTGATCTATCCCCTTTCCTGGACATATTTCCTTCCCCTTCTCGCGACAATGAACTTCAGCGAAACCATGTTTACGATTCCAGTGGTGATGATCTTTGGGTAGATCAACACGTTGGCAATACAATGGTATGTATCAGGTTTCTTGTCATCTGAAATGAAGTTTGACAACTGGGGTATAAGGGGGGTTATACTGCATCGCAACATGGGCGACCTGTCGAGAGGGCTCACGAACATATAAATTTACCAGATGTGCAAATTGGCCCCGGTGTGTCATTTTTTACAATTATTGCATGTTCAGTCAATATTGATGTTATCGTAGGACTTCAAAGTCGTAGTCATTTTGACCCAACACCCATAATTCACGAAATAATCAAGCAGACCATTAGCGATATACCCCCCGTACTTATCGATGCCACCACTGGTCGTCTCTGCAATAGATCACTCCAGGAGGCTGCTTTCAAGACACTCCCAATATACAACGACTTGCGTTCCTCGATGGCGACTCGTGATAAACTGGATGACATGCGAATTCGGAGAGAGGTGCAGAAATTTTACCAATACGTGATGTTCTCGCACAAGTGGCAGCCTCCCTATGAACCAACGTTCCAGATGCTCGAGAAAGACTCAATCGATGAATTACCAGATTCTCCAGGTAGCCGAAAACTACTTGGGTTCTGCCAAATCGTACGATCTCACCACTTCAGGTGGTGTTGGAGTGACACCTGCTGCGTAAACCAAGCCGATCATAGAGTGCAGCAGGAATCAATCATCGCGATGTTTCGTTGGTATCGTCAGTCGGCCCTTACTATTGTCCATCTACTCGGTGTCTGGTCGAACTCCGAAGAAGTTGCATCGTTGTGGAAGAGCATTTGGAATACTCGCGGGTGGACATATCAGGAATATGTCGCATCACCAGTCGTACAGTTCTACACAGAGGATTGGAAGCCATACCGCGGACTAGCCATGTGGAACCATAAGGACTCTCCCATTGTCCGTTTGGAGATGGAGCATGCTACGAAGGTTGCCACACAGGAGTTGGCAACACTCCAACCTGGCCTCGACAGGGCACGTGAAAAACTATATCTGGCTTCAGGACGTCAAACAACACAACCAGAAGATATGGCATACTGTCTTTTTGGCATCTTCGGCGTTGCGATGATGGTCATCTATGGTGAGGGCAAGGAGGTAGCAGTCCAACGCCTCCTGGTGGATATCCTGACCCGCTCGCCGGCTAACGTCACTCTCCTCTCTTGGACGGGCGCCGCAGCCAGTATGGGTAGCCATAGCTATCTTCCTGCTGACCTCACAGTTTATGACGAAATTGCGCCGGCCCACGTTCCCAAACCTATCACGATGGACGACATGGATCGCATGGTCCAGCGATTGCGGTCGTCTCACCACGTCACCTCCCCGGCTCTTGAACTTTATGAGCTGTTATATTCTCTCCTAGCACCGGCATTGGATGCGGGACGATTGAGACTTTCTGGTCTCGTTTTTCCCCTCACAGATCTTGTTCTTCAAGGGCCTTCCACCTCCAACCTTTATGTTTATCGTGCAACGTCATCCATTCTCGGTGATAATATAGAGGTCAAGACCAGGGAGTGCTTGTCAAAGACGCAACGTTTACTTCTCATTCATCCTTGGATCACTCCTCTAATTGACGAAGATTTTTCTGGAGACACTTCTCCGTTCGATCCTACTACGCGTGCTTTACGCCTCGTCGTCCGACTCATGCAACCTTTTGGCCCACTGTTGCTCATGCCGTGCGGACGTGCGCAGTACAGGCGCGTCGCGACGGATAGTTTTATCAAAGTTCGCATCCGTATAAATATGTTTCAGGAATTGAAAGATACCATCCGTATAGTCTATGTACAATGACCTTGCATTTTATTATTTTGTGTTTGAGGCAATGTGTTCTTTATTTTATCTCTACCTTGGGGTGACCAGACCAACTTTACTAGGTTCAAAGGTACAAGAAGGAAATGCCAATCGAGTGCCGACAGTGCTATAAAATCCAGGGCTGAAAACGTGGTGAAGGCGAGGCACGGTGAGCTCGAAGGGGCCAGGATCAAGCGGATTATGGCGAGAGAAGAGAAACTGGTCTGACATTCAATCTGTACACACGACACTGTCCTAAGTACAATATTATGATGCTTTCCTGGCAACACCAAGAGACGAGGTCAAAAATAACAACACAACACAGAATTGTCTCAACCTCTGGATCGATGGAGAATAGGAACATGATATACAGATTTGAAAGTCTCCAGCGCACTCTATATATCGGCAATCAGGAACACATTGTAGAAAAATGACTCACTATCTTCCACTGGATTGAGAAAATGAACGTATACCCCCAGGGTCCTAGAAGCCGTGCGCACGCTCGAGGATGCGAGGGAAGATGGCGATGTGCGACGACCGTCGTATGTTCTCTGTCAAGCGAGGATACACAGTTATTACAGCACACAGTCCTTGATGCGTCGACTCGTCTGCATCATTGCCATTGTATGGCGGAACGTTATCGAGAGTCTGTTGTTTCACTATCTAGATCCCATATGTTGAATCAACCATCAACCACAAAACTCTTTGAGATGAAATGAACATTTTGTTGGGGTAAAATGGTAGAATAGGCTCACCCTGAATGCTCGAATTAGAGGAATTCTCGAGTTTCGAAAGCATCTCGCTGAATGCATTAAAGGTTCCACTGTAACACCCTTCTCGGTGTAGCTAAGCATACGTCATCTCATATAAGACAGGGCAGGCCCAATAATGCTGTCGTCGGGGCAGATTTTGGGCCCTGTGAAAGAGGGTTCGTGCGCAGTTACGGGACTGAGTCTAGCCTTGCACATGAGTAAACGCATCAGTTAGAGGTGGCAACTTGAAGTACATACTTTGAGGCTTCTACCCGATTTGACAGTATCTCGGGTTCCTGCTGCGAGGGGACGTAGACATATGACCAATGTCATTGACCATTATGACAAAATTGCTGAATCTTATTTGCTATTTTCATCTTATAGAAACATGTTGAAACCCAGAACAAAACGGTTAACACCTGTTGGGCGGCAAGGGCGGCTCTGCACAAAAAGGGTGTCAGAACTGTGACTCGGTTTCGGGGTCGACAATTTACGCTGCTCAGAGGCAAAACAAAAGATTATTTCGGGTATTGCAGTCTTTCGCAGTTTGTCTATGGCTCATAGAAATGGGGATTGGATCGAAATAACGAAAAGGCAAGTCCGAGCTTGTAGTATCTGGAGATCTGGAGTGCAATGAACACGTTTCAAGCTCAGAAACAATTAGGGCGGAGTGGGAACTGACATTCAATCCTACTATGGACCTGGACTGGCCATCTATACATAGATTTAGCAGACATGGCAAGTCGTTGTATCACTAAGTATGGTGGGCAGAACTTTCGAATGCTATGGTTGCTGTTCTAAGTCCCTAGTCAGAGTCTGGGCTCCGAGTCTCCGAATGGGATGACCCGGGTGTCTGGAGAATGCGCCCCTCACTACCACAATTCTGTTGATAGTGTTTGCAGAACTACCCTGGCATTCTAGTACGTGTATCGACGATGTGACGCAGAATAGCTCCGACCAATTTAGACGGACAAGGCTATAAGTGGTCACACAGTTGCAGAGTTTTCAATTTCCGAGTCCGACGTCTCCCTTCAGCTTCGATTCGGACTTCCTGGTCTCCGTTTCCCTGCTGGGTACTATTTTACCTCTTCATAATGAATCAGATTCATCAATATTCCTTCGAGTCTATCAAGCGAAGAACCTGTCCAAGACACAACGTTTTAGTAGCGTGTAGTTCATCCTTGTATACATGGTCTTTTTCCCGATCTAGCAACATTTCGTGGATGGTAGTCCTCTATCCACACGTGCATTCCGGCTCCTCATTCGGCCGAACGTATGCTGTACAAACGTGTGGAGCTTGAATGTACTAAAATCGGATTCGTGCAAAGATGCCACATCGTACGGTCAATATACAGCAAATCGTAAATACTCTTGATCATCTGAGCTTGTCCAATGCCTTCTTAGGACAATCGAATACATCGTACTTGAAGTTATTTCCAACCATGATAGCCCACTAGAGTTCTCAGTAGTACGCGTGCCCGCATAGTATGCCTCCTCCACCTTTCTTCCTCCGGCTTTGTTCGACCTTGATGTACTACGTGCGAGACGATCGGTCGTTCGGCTCCCGCAGCGGTCTGGCACGTTGCTGCTTGCCCCATCTTGGGCGTGCAGTGTAAGCATATGACGACGGAAGATGTGATATAGGTTTAAATCTGCAGAGAGACAACATTGAAGAGTTAATGGATGGCACCCATACAGTTGATGTGTAATTATGGTCATTCAAAGTCGTTTGAATACATTGTGGCAGTCTCTTCCAGCCAAGTAAGATGGTTTGTAGTTATGTGATATGTACGAAGTATGTACATTCTCGACAAAGGCCGATCCTATTTTGTCAACTCAACCCATGTCTTGATGAACGAACGTGATCACATACGCATCAACCGTTTTCAACCTGTGGTAGGTATACCGCCGCAAGAGGCACGATGCTTATCCATGACGCCCCTACGGGTGAATGTCAAGCCACATCTCGGGCACGGCCATCTGTACTGGAGATGTTTCTCTTGTATGTGTCTGACGATACATCCTCTGGGAATGCTTTCCCCACAGCCACTCCAGAGGCATTGAAGCCATTGCTCATTCCTGGCTCCATGAACGGACGTCAGATGCGCAGGAAAGTCTTTTCCGGCCAGCGTCGCATTGCATGGTTGGCCGTGGGTGATCCACTCGCAGTGGTACTCCTTCAGCGAGAGGCCACTCGCAACCAACTCACATACGTCCTAGAAAAACAAGGACAAGATGAGCGAGGTCGTCATAGTGAAAGATATCTAGGACATTTACGTTATCGTTGAACGCGTTATTGTACATGACTTGACTGTTTAATGTCAACAGTTCCGAGACGCGTAGAGTCGAGTAGTAACTGGTGGAGTAGACAAGAAAGTGTGGTTGCACTTTGGAGTAGCGAAAAACACACCTTGGTTTTTATAGCTTGTTCAGCTTCGAGTCCGAGTTATCGTTTCAGGTTGAACGCTCGGCATGAGTTTATGATTGACCCGCACAGGATGGTTGGACAGCGGGTATGAAAGAAGGCTTCGATAACGTTCTCATTTTCCCTGCTGAGTGAATGTGGCATGATGGTGCGGATTTGACATGAACATTTGCCCGAATTGACCAGATAATAGTTCAGACCACAATGAGGAATTTTGTGCGAACCAGAATTCAGGCTTTGAGTGGGGAGTGGAAATAGCTTAGGATAAACAATGCACAAACATACCTTCGATTCGTCAATCAACTTCATGGCCAGGTGTCTGCAAGCAACTTCAACTGTGTGTGGCCTAGCTCTTTACATGCCACTGTAATTCCACCATATAGCGTGCTAATTATGCAGTAAGTTCTCGGTTCAATGTTACCGAAATTTGTGGCCAAATGGTGGCATTTCAATGTACTGCGCAGTTACATTACGGCGAGACGCCGCATCTGAGGATTACCATTGAAGCTATTGAAGCCTGAAAGGTTGCAAGCTGCATGCGATCGACCAACCCTGCTGACATGTCACGGGATGAAGATCTACTCGTCGCCATCCACCATGAATGCATGTAGGATCAATTCATATCCACGTCATGGTTGGGTGGTTAGTACATATGGCATAAGTATGTTTAATCGCCGATTTTTACCGCACCGCCAAGTAATCTCTATTTCGGGTGAGTCTCAGTAGTGCCTAGTTTGTGAGTAGTCGATCAAACCTAATTTTTGAAACAGTTAATAAGTTATACAGCATGGCTGCTGGCGGACCCATGGCCATGCCACCACGACTCCACGTGTTGTCTGCATTTTGTCGGGCCACGGCCCGTGAGCGTTAATATCTTATCAGCTGATCTACCGAACACTGTCTTACTGAGCCAAGTTCGAATAGTGCCACTTTCCCCCCTGCTTCCCGCCCAGCGGTGGAAACTTATATGCCGGGAACCTCCCTGCTTGTTGGCTCTAGTGCGTCAGTCTTATTTCAAGTCCGTTCTTTCTCGTCCTGCTTTGACGTGTGTTTTGACAGTGGACCAAAAATTCTTCATGGTCTGTCTTTCGATAGAAGTCCGGGATTGTCGGTCATATTGGTGGTGGAAAGGCAAACAATGGGTCACCGTCGATTATAATTTTCTATTCATCGAGACGACCTGACGTGGCGTTACTTGCCCCAGAGGAACATCCGTAAAGGGCCTGAGCCGACACACTGCAGTCTAAGAACACAATACATTTGCTCTTGTTATGTGGGCACCTCACTTGTGATGCACGATCAGAAAAGTGTGTACGTATGAGCCGCATTCGGCCTTCACGTGGTACAGGGGGACGCCAATATCTGTCTTCTGCAAGGGGAGGGATGTTCTCGCAAGTGGGAAGTTGGGTATTGGTAAAGTCGTCGTGATTGCAAAAGGGGGAGCGAGAGACGTACGGTACGACTGGCAAAAGGGTGCCTTGCATTCCACGCCGTATGTCTTACGCGGTAACCAGTGGTTTCTTTCAACTTGATCCTACTAAGATTGTAACGGATTTCGACGTCCCGAGGTCTGAGTCGGACGACGGAAAGGGAAGAGGTATGAGCGAGGTTCGAACTGGCGATACGACGGGTCCATCTGAGTGGCGAGAAGCGCTGGCCGCGAGAGCATGGGACGATCAGACAATGGAAGAGGCCTGTCAAGAAGTCGCATTTGAGCACTGAGTAGCCAGTGCGAATGTAGTAGTCTAGTACCTAATACGGTATGTAGAAGGGCAGAACATACTCTAAGACGTGTTACAAGGACCACCTGAACTCCGCTCAACTTAGAGCATTCCGGATACGCTAAAATCTGTACGATATTGACAAGTACGTTTTCTCGATAAATATGCGGTAGTCTGCGTCGTGCATACAGATCTATTTTACACGTCATAAAACCTCGATCGAGCAGCAGGGAAGAGTAGTCATCGGTCAAAAGCCAATCGCCACGCGCCACCGCCCAATCTTGTGTAATCACCATTCCCGGATTCTTGACAACAACCACGCCAGCCCAATGACCATCACCTGGCTCGTACGTCCATTCCAACGCGTTCTTTCCGCCATCGCCCAACGCAAACACCAGCTGCGTCTCCACACCCAGCACGACGATCCGCTCGACTCTCACCTCCAACACATTCGTAGGCGTATATGACGTCGGCACCATTTCAGCCAACACCAACACCAACGCCAGATCACCACTCTAGATCACAATCTCCCGCATCCTACCACCCTGGTGCTTCTGGGCGTCGTCATCGTCATACACCATTGAAGCTTGGAACCCGTACCAGACAAGATCGCCTCTCGCATTGCCATCCACGTCGGGTTTAACACGCGCTTCATTAGAGGAGAGGATCGCCGCAGACGTTCGCGTGTGAGGAAGAAGGATCCACCGTGGATGAGCAGAGGGATTTGGTGGAGTGCAACCGGGATGGTGACCGTCCGACCAGTCGTTTCAGAAGTGGCCTGAAGATAGGCCGCGCGAGAGAAGTAGTCTTAGTAGACTTGAGCGTCGGAGAGATATACCGAAGGCGACGTCGCTCCTGTCTTCATCAAACCTGCTCTGTACCGATCTGACGTCTTTACTGCTCAGATAGCTCCAACGGCACTGGTGATATGCGATCGAGAACAATGGAGGAAGCATGGGAGTGCCTGTGAGAGTAGCATATTGGAAAAAGACTGAAGCAGGGTCTGGGCCTGGGAGAATGAAGACATCGAGCCGATTCGGAGATCCAGTGGGTCTCAGTACCGCGGTTGTTCAATCTTTCCAACGTCAATCCAAGTATCGCCTGCAATGCCATTGAAGACTGCGACAGTACCCTTTTTACTATGAGCGTGCATCGATGGGACGGAACCGTAGAGAGCGACGGGAGAATCAGCAAAGTGTTCGACCACGTCGGAATTGTAGAGTCGATGAGGGTCGGAGTAGGCTGCGTCAGGACTAGTGGTGGAAGGGAGAGATAGATTTGTAGCATGCTCGAGGATACCACAAACATGGTGATGATTAAGGAACGTGATATCAAGCGAAAGCGATTCAGGACCTGCGAGACGGACAGGATCAATAGGCAATTTGGTGCGAGTGAGGTAGTAGATTACCTTTTGGTTTCGAATCTGTCCAAGTGGACCAAGTCTCTTCCCACCAAGCGTCCTGTCGTCCTCCTTCGAACCAAGCCGCCTTATCTACACGTAACGGGACTTGTTCGGCTCCTGCACATTCAATTCATGGGGGCTGTGTGTCGTCCTTCACTCTGAAATGTTCCATGTGGAGTAGACAACGACCATTCTGATGTCCAGGTAGAACTTGGTATCTGGATATATGGATGACTTGATAATGGTGGTAAAGATGGCACAGGCAGAGTCACGGACGATGGTTGATGGGTCGATGTAGTACGGGGACTGCCAAGACTGACCAGCAGCGGAAGCGCGGGCAGAGCTAGAGCGCGACAGTGACGGCAAAAGCCAGACTGATCACATATTTTGTAGAGCTCACGCTTGAACGTGAGAGTCAACAAGAGCAGCCCGACGACGACGGCAGCGACCTGCCAAGGGACAAGATCACTTACATAATACCTCTTTTTCGACTCGACTTCAGTTTTTCACACATTAGCGTTTTTCTCGGAAATTTTACTGTAACACAAGTCTCGTGGACAGAATTTTTGTGTATCTCGAACATCATAGAGAACTAGGTCGAAGTGAATGACTTGTTGCTCACATCCCACCATGGGACACCTAACAAATTTCGGAGATTTAATTTGGTACAGACAACAAGGACCTTAGTCACTGGAGGGAAAGTCGACACGAAGCATGTTTCGTCGCGTTTCTCTCCAGCAGCCTGATAATTAGTCTGGTGACCAGACTACCTGATAATACCTGCTTAGTGGTCTCTGCAAAAACGACGCTTTGCAAATCACGGCATGTGCTCAAGCTTTGGTGTATCATGTTAATGCTCTCTTAGGCATCGCGAAAAGAGCAATACCCTTATATTAATTTAATACCATATAAGGACTTATAATCGATCAAAATTTTGGTACAATTAGAATAATGAGATTATAATAGGATTATAAGGGATTTATAAAGGTGTCGCACTTTTGGTGATGCCCTAAGTGTTTGCATCAATACTGAATGCACAGACAACTTTAAGCGATATACGTACAGAAGGGGCTCATGACGTTGCATGCAAAAAAACCCCATCTACTATGGCAAGCAGCTTACTGTAATCTAATCAAAGTAACAATTGTTCTTGGCCCCGTTCGTCCTTATAGTGAGCCTCCACCGAAAACCTCGTCACGGATAGCGAGCACGACCCAATACCCCATTTCGACTTCCTTGACCGATACTTGATACACCTCTATCGCGTAAAATTGCTATGGAATGCGGTCCGTACGTCTCAGCGGCACGAGAGAGAAGAGAGAAACCACGTACCATGAGAAAGCCCCTGATCTCCACCAGCACTTTGTTCAGCGCCTCCCTTGTCTCTCTCGTCTCTCGTGCCATCACGTACAGCAAGCCAAGCTCTTCAATCGGGAGCGCGTCATCTTCGTCCCTGAGTTCGACACAATCAAGGACACGGATTGCAAGCTTGATCTGGTCTGTTCCCCCCAAAAAAAAACAAGTAAGGTGAAGGAGGGCTGGAAAAAACAAGTACGCAACACGTACCAAGACCTTGATCATCTGAGTCCGCACTTGGGCTCACACGGATCACGATCGTCACTATCTGCCGAATCGCTTTGTCTATCATGCTTCTACAACTGCTCCAGGTAGGCCCCGCGTGTGTGACAATGACACCCTCGTCATCGTGCTTGTCCTTATGCCCGTCGTCGCATAGGAGTCGCTGATCGATCATATGCACTACTTTGTGTGAGAAGGTCGTTGCATCTCTTGGCAGTGTGAATCCCAAATCTTCCCACCCCCACGCCAGCAGCTTCCATCGTTGGGATGTACCCGTCACGTCGAGCACCCACGTCTTTATCGTCTGCACTACCTTGACGTCCGACAGGAATTCCGTTGCATTCTCGGTCCCTTGCGCGCCATGACCGTATCGATACACCTTCGAACGTTCGAGAATCGAAAAAGGCCTACGATGTGCATCGTCAGTACAACCATGTATACACACAGGTCGAAAATATGGGGCAGCCTATGTGATAGAAGAATAGCAGGGATCGAATATACGAACCTATCCGAGGTTTGGCGTGTTACGCCATACTCAGCGACATCATTCGCTCCGAACTCCTCCACATTGTCCACAGACAATCTTTGAGTGGCTTTTGTGATGGTCTGCTCCTTGACCTGAAGCGGTGTGGTTGGGAGTGGTATGCTGGCATTTGTCAGAAACTGCACGGGAGCCGCTCCTGAGTCCTTGCTCTGTGGAGAGGTGCTCTCCGTCGTTTCAGGTACAGCAGCAATAATAGCAACTGGCGGGGCAACTCCAGCCAGCTTTGTCGTCCCATCGAGCATACATCCGACACCACAAGCTTGCAAGACCCCCGACTCAGTCTTATCAATCGACACAGTCCTGGCATCGACGACGGCCGTCCCGACCGCATCCACATGTTTTTCTTCGTTGTTGGCGCCTTCTGTCTCGTCTTCTGGAACGCATGGTTGGTCATGATACCGTGCCAGTCCATCTTCATGCTTTACTGCGACCCCGACCTTGACCCCTTTGGCCTCAACGTCATTCACATCCGTCTTCTGCTCATCTCCGTATTCATCGTGGGCCAAGGCGTCGTCGTAGATGCCCGCTTCTAGGTTTGGCATCAACGATTGACCTTGGTTTTGACCTTGTTTGTCTTCACAGTGGGCTTTCACCGACTCGTCCGCCCCGAATTCTTCAAAAATCTCGTCATGGATAGCAATCACAACCCAATACCCCATTTCGATCTCCTCGATCGATACTTGATACACCTGTATTGAGTAAAATTGCTATAGGATACACCGTACATGTCAGCAGCACAATGGAGAAGAGAGACCACGTACCAAGAGAAAGCCCCTGATCTCTGCCAGCGCTTCGTTCAACGCCTTTCTTGTCTCTCTCGTCCCTCGTGCCACCACGCACAGCAAGCCAAGCTCTTCAATTGAGACAGCATCATCCTCGTCCCTGAGTTCGACGGAATCAAGGACATCCATGGCGAGTTTGATCTGATCTGTCCCCCCAAACAAACAAAAGCAGTTAGCAAAGAGTCACGAGAGGAACAATGCAGCACATACCAAAATGTTGGCCATCTGTCTCTGCGCCCGCCTGGATTATGATCGTCACCATCTGCCGAACTGCGTCGTTGACCGAGTTGCTACCATTGATAACGTTCCAAGTAGCCCCTGCACGGCTGACGACGATAGCCTCTTCGTCATGCTTATATTTGCCCATATTCCACAGTAGTCGCTGATCGATTATGTGTGCCACTCTAGGCGAGAGCGTTGCTACATCTCTCGGCAGTGCAAATCCCAAATGTCCCCACCCCCGCACGATTGACCTCCACCAAGTGGCGCCTGTCACATCGGACACCCATCTCATTGTCGTCTGCACTACATCAAGATCCTTTCTTGGCGTTCTTGGCGTGAGTTGACGCACGGCCATGACTTTTTTGAAATTCTCGATCTGTCGTGCGTGGTCGCCATGCCCATCGCGAGTTGAAAACGAGCTGTGGCGTGTAATCTCATCATTAACATCCATGTATACGCGCAGGTCGGAAACAAGAATGAATGGAAACAAATACACGAACCTGTTGGGGGTGCATTCAGCAGCATCGTGTGGGGCGTTCTTCGATTTTATTCCAGACACTTCTTCCACATTGTCAGCAGACAGTCTTCGAGGGACATCCGCAATGGTTTGCGCCTCTTCCACCGCAATGTCAGTGTTAGTCTGCGAGTCCACAGGGGCTGTGCCCAAATCCACGTTCAGCGGTGATTTTCTCTCCGTCATTCCGGATACAACGGCAGTAGCACCAGGCAGGGCAGCCCCAAGCAATATCGTCCCCTCTAGCATGCGCTCAACACCACGATCTTGCAAGGCCGACTCCGATTCCGCATCGTTAGTCAACACAGTCTTGGCACCGATAGATTGCATATCAGGGGCAGACATGTCCAATTTCTTCGTCATTGTCGTCTCAACTTCACCTGGATTATCGTCAATCTGCTCGACCCCGGACGTTACTGATTCTATCATAGTCGTTGAGTGGCCGTCATAAAGATGCTTCGTGATCCTTTGTTTCTCTTCTTCGAGCTCATCTATCTCTTGGGTCTCGACAAATTCGTTTCTAATGACCGTAGGTTTATCAGCCCTGCTGTTACGTCCTGCACATAGTGGCAGTGAGACAAACTTACGCATTAGGCTGCTGGACTCTCGAATCTATCATGTCGGATCCAGTTCTGCACTTGTCGGTCGTCATGGACGGAGTGTGTTGTGGGGCCACAGGTTCTTCGATCGCATGTGACTTAAAAGGGATCGTCTCCTGTTCGGTACCGTGTCCACTAGACAATCGCTCATGGTCATCGTCTAGCCTCGTTGCGCATTGCAGCTCCTTTAACTTGGTTCGCTGGTCCTCAGCGACATTGCTTCCAGTGGGTGGGACAGACACCTGGATGTCATCGACCGTCGATGTAATAGCTTGCAACTGTGAAGATACAGGGGTTGACTGTTGAGCTTCCTGTCGATGGACTGTACCCTCCCTTTCTTCGTCAAGCTTGAGCGATACTGTTTGGTCTTTCTGCGTGACGACAGTGGAAACGTCGAGCGGAGCATTGGTGCTATGATTATCGAACATAGCATCGCATGCATGTTCTGGGTGGGTAGCTATGTGCTCTTGTTTATTGTGAGGAAGTTGGTCAACATTTGCGAGAGGTTCGGTCGGCGAGGTCATGGGGGATTTAAATAACGAAACGGGACCGGGAGCAGATGGGGTCTTTGTTCCCTGCTGCATCGCGAGGGACTCGCCCGTGCAGGTGGCGCATTCATCTACGCCAGGATGCCGGACATGCTGATATATTCCATCGGTCTGGGGACTCATATCGACACTGTCGTGCCTATGATGCACGTCAACAAGAACTCACTTATGTACACAGACAACCAACCTTGTTTCCTGGTGTTCCTCGAGTGCAGCATCTAAAGTCTGTACTATCTGGTCACGGTGATCCTCGAGCGCAGGGTCTTCAGTCTGCACTGATGGAGGATCCACCTCACTGACATCTCTGTCATAATGTTGTTCGATAACTGCAATAATACCAGGTTCTTCCTCGGTTCGTTTATGGCTGGCCTCGATGCTGCTGGTACTTGCAGGAACCTCGGTCAGGAATGCAGTACTCGATTTCTCGTCTCCATGGGATGGTGCGTATCGTCGGTGGTCATCTTCTGTCAGCATGTCACCTCTGCAGGCGCTGGAACCATCATCGTAGTTGGAGACAGCATCCTGATAGAGCGGTGAAGGTTCGTTGTTGTCCCTGAAAGCAATACCGTTCGTTCCGAATAGCAACAACTTTCCACGACTACTCACAGGCACCAGGTGCCAAACATCTGCGCCTCAGATGTTCTTGGCTTAGTTTCCGTACGTGCAGTTTGAGTCTGCTCTCGATGACTCGTGGATTGGAGGTCTTTCAAGTGCTTTCTGGTATGTTCTATGGCAATGCCATGCGTGAAGGTTGGAAATGAAGAAAAAATAGGACACTCACGCTCCACTTGCTCGTCAACAACGTACTCATCCTTGTGGACGATAATTCCGACGTGAGATTCTGAGTATCTGATGGGCGAATTGTATCGAATAGGTGGAGATGGATTCTCTGAGGAGTGCTGGACAAACCTTGAACCAACGATAGGCGTCTCTGCGCTACCAATTGAGGGATGATGAGGGTAAAACATATACGATGACGAACTATCGGCGGATTCCTGCCTCGGGTCACATACGGATGCTTTAGCTGTGTGGTCACCTTGCATGTTGTCGACTAACGTCGACCCGTCCACCTCCCCAGCATGCTGCTCTTGGTATATCTGATCTTCTAGACGAACGCCAGTCGACAGTGCAGAAACATAGGCTTTGTCTCCAGAATGATTGGTAAAATGAGCGGTGGGTGAGTTGCTTTTGTGTTCCCTGGATTGGATTGATTTGAGGGCACACCAACAAACCCGGATAACATATTGCTTACAACGACACCTCATGAACATTAGCATGCGGCCTGGAGGCCTCCACAGCATGGCGCGTGTCTTGTAGGATATCCATGTGCTCTTGGCGCACATCGCGACAAGATAGATCGACGTTATCACGAGCTTCGGTTGCCAATGTGATAGTGAAGTTGAGCAACAATGTAGAATCGGAAGCGGGAGAAGTTTTGTTGCTCTGCTGCACCGAGGGAGTGCCAGCGCATGTACTCGAGACTAAGTCGGCATGCCGGATATGGTGATATTCTCTGTCGATCTGGCGACTCGAATCAACACTATCAATCCTATGATCCACATTAACACGAACTCTCACTTGTTCACAAATAGAACTGACCCTGTTATCTGGTGTTCCTCGAGCACAGCGTCTGGGGTGTGCACCAGTAGAGGAATGGGCAGGCTGACACTTCTGTCGGAATGCCATTCGAGAACTGTAATGACTTGCTCATCTCCAGGCCGTTTTTGTTCGACCTCGACATTCCTGGTACTTGCAGCAACCTCGACTGGGTCAACAATACTCGATTTCTCGTCTCCATGGTATAGTGTGTACTGCTGGCGACCATACTCCGTCAGAACACTGCTTTTGCAGAAGTGCGAATCGTCGTCGTGATTAGAAACGGCATCTTTCTGGTTTTGTAAAGGTTCGTTGTTGTCCCTGAAAGATAACTTCGTTCATTCCGAGAAGTAACACTTCCTGATGATCACTTACAGAACCCAGGTGGACATCTGCTGCTCGCACGCTCTTAGCTTGGTTTCCGTACGTGCTACTGAGGTATGCTCTGGATGGCTGGTGGATGGGAGGCTGCCTAGGTTCTCGCTGGCGTGATCTACGACGACACCATAAGTGAAGGTTGGGAACTAAGGAAAGCAGGGCACTCACGCTCCACTTGCTTGTCGATGATGTCCACGTCCTCATGGGCGGTGGTGTCATGGACTTCGTCGGAAAGGGCCACAGTTTCGTTGAGAGATTCTGAACGTCTGATGGGTGAATCGCATAGAAAGGCCGAAGATGGGTCCTTTGAAGAGCACTGGTCAATTCTTGAGCCACCGACCAGCGTCGAGGCATAACCAACATCAGATATTGATGGGTGAGGAGGGTGAGACATATGGGATGTTGAGTATTCAACAGATTCTTGTCTCGAGTCACAAACGGGCACATTGATTGGGTGGCCGTCTCGCTCGTCATTGAAATTTGGACCCTTGGCATTCTCAGCGCGGAAATAGTTGCCCGTGTCCAAGCGGAGCGACCGTAAATTGCCTTCTGCATCTTGAACGGGACTGAGTTCTGACGACGAGCTGCCGTTGAATGTCAGTCTTGACAAGACAATTATTCTTCGAATGCCGCACCCAGGTGGTATCTGCGTCGAATTCTGCTCCTCAACTTGCAAAGATATCTGAGGAGAATGTTGACGTCCTTCAATCATCGGATCAAACCTAGACTCCGACCCAATCGGCTGTATCTGTTGTACATCGTCGTGTTTCTGCAAATTCGACTCGTCTATCTGTTCTTGGTATATCTGACCTTGATGGACCCCAGTCGACAATGCAGAAATCTTGGTGGACGCAGTAACGGTCCTGCACGCACTAATCAGATCATTCTAAGGGCATACAAGTGAATAAGGATAAGATATCGCCTACATTGATGTCTTCTCGCTCACATTGTCATGCACCTCCTGCGGTCTTGTCGTCCCCAATTCATTTGAATCTATAATTGTTCTCGGAGTAATTGTTGCGTTTAGTGAGAACATTTCCTGTTCAGATTCCCCCTCGGACGACTCAACTACCTCCGCATCAGCAACAATGGTTGGAACTACACAAGTTGTCAAAACTTCACTTGTCATCGATTTAGGGGCATCTAGAGTTGCTTTTCTTTGATCGTCGTTTGCTGATGTCGAAGGGAATGATGTCGATGGGTAAGGAATGGGAGTCACACCAGAGTCTTGTTGGTTGTTTTCAATAGCTTGGTCTTGGGACGCCTCTGTCGGGATCAAGGGACTGAACAAGAACTTAGTATCAAAGACGATGACTTGTGTTTATCTACAAACCTATCCACATCACGAAAACGATTTATCGTGGGGTCTAATGTGGGTGATGTTGATGGCGTCGTAGCCGAGACACCAGTGTCTTCTTCCGTGTACCACGTTCCAGGGCTCGGTTTGAGAGTAAAGGGTGTGGAACAGTGCGAGTTGCTTCTATGTTGGCCGCCCGTCATTTCTTTGACACGATTGTCCTCGTTGATCGTTAGAGTCGGAGCAGTTCTTTTCACGTCTGAGTTTCCGCGTCTAGGCACACAGAGCGGAGTACACTCACGAGATTTCTGTAAGAGGTGCTTTCTCTCTGGCTGCATTGACTTGAGTATGTCCGGTTACTTCATGTTCCGAACATATGGAGAGAATGCCGGAGGCATCTCCGACGCGCACATCGAACACCTTGTTTGCTTCTCCAGAGTCGGCGTTTACGGGTATGGAGGAATTAGTATAAGGTGATTTAGTGACGTCCAGCCATAACTTCGTGCACGCGTGAGAATGCGTGGACGTCTTCTCGTGTATCACTGGCATGCAGGTTAGGCCGCTTGTCAATAGGATCGGCAAGTTTCCTGGATGAGAAGCAATGGTACTATAATGGCCTATTTCACCCGCTTCAACAATACTAGACAGTTGCACGAATGCTTCAATACCATCCGGAGGACAAGAATGGAAAAACTCACAGGGATGAATGCTCATTCACGGGCTCAATGTTCATTTCTGCTTGCATATGGTCAGACTCTTCTTGTTCCTCGCACCCTTCTGCATAAGAAGCGTCTTCAACAATGCATTGGATGGTAGGATCGTCATGCAACCAGGTGATAACGAAATTATCTGAAGTGACAACCCTCTCAGTCACTTGCGTGAAGGATTGATGTGTCGGATCTCCTTCAGCCATTGGCATGGATTTGGATATGATCTCTGGGCATGCGGGTAGTGAGGTTAATACTCAAGTGCGATCTGCAAGACCACAACTCTCACTATTATCTGCGGTGGTATTTTCCCCTTCGTATAATCTAGAACATAATGAGCAATAACAGTCTCAAAATTAGTGCCACGAACCGGTGTTCGGCTTCCAAGCACTCGGACTTTCCCCGATCACCCGCATACGTCTTTTTCTCTACCATACTGCAAGCGTCGATCGCGGGAAATTGTTCAGGTTGACAGTCTGCACAGGAAATTGTTGCCTCGCCCTCTGAGACGACTTCAGGAAGGAAAGACGGTGAAGTGATGGTTTCTGGGGACAGTGTAGCTGGTGCACGTGCAGAAGACAATATTTCACTTTGAGACACAGTGACGCCGATCACGCCTTCGCGAGAGATGAGTGGGGGCAATGCGGGCATGCTACTTTCGACTGCAAGGGATGCACCGCAGCTAGACTCTTCCGTAATTGCATCGGATCCATTCGGTGTTTCTACACACAGGCTGCAAAATGACCGTCAGATACCTTTATGTTCTTATGAAGCACACAGCAACGCACGACTGTCGGCTTGATGTAGAGCATTCACTGGATGAAAATAAGGGGACAACCCCATCTCAGACATTAGAGGTTCAGTTGGAAGACAGACATACATAGGTACTCTTGAGGTTGCGGTCGTTCTATCCAATGACCCCTGGAAGACAGGATGCTGTTCTCTGCATGCAGCTGACTTGATTGCGACATTAAGCACCTCCATTCCTTGTCGCAAGCTTTGTTCATCAAGTTGGTGGTTCTGGTCATCGCTCCTGAATGTCGTCAAGTAAGAAACATCACGGATTAATAACTGCAAATCGTTACTTACGAAGCTCTTGAACTTGTTGTCTTCCGGCACATCACAATGTCTTCAACGCAATGCACCTTCGTCTTTGGGTCTACGCACAAGGTTTCGACTTGTTTTTCTATCTCTTGACCCAACAAAGTCCCAGTTGTGCGGATGCCGAAATCATTCACCTTCGTGCCTACGGTTGAGTATTCAGCAACGCCCGAGACCGTCCTAGCCTCTGGCGTCAATATGTCTATCAAAATGGATGGGTCAACCGTGATAAAAAAAAGAGATGATCGTGCACCTGAATCAACGTGCACATCGCCCTCGTCGTATGTTATCATTTCCTCTGTCACAGTCACTCGTCCCTGCATCACATCAGGCTTCCTCACAACTTTGGTCCGATCTGCTATGCGACATACCTCCCCCTCCTCCTGGTACACCTCATCGTCTACCACCCTCTCAAAATCCTTCAAGTAGACACTCTCGCATACGGTCGAGCAATTTGCTGAGCAAACATCATCTAAGCCCGCCAGAACTTTCGACTCCGGCATATCTATCAAAGATGGATCAAACACTTTCAAAAGACGAGATGATCACATACATGTAGCGGCGTCCGTATTAACCTCATGCGCCTGTGCCTGGTCAGTAGCGATCACTTGCCCCTGCACCACAGCGGGCTCTTCGACAACTTCTGCCTGATCCCTCACAGAGCTGGAAACGCCAAATACAGTTAGGGTCCGACTTGTCTGCGCAACATCTTCGTGGTACTCCATTGAGGTAGCCAGAACACCCTGTGGCGAAGGGTTGCTACCAAATGCAGAAATGACCGAAGATGGCGATTTCTCGATAGTGGTAACATCATCAAATCTCGTAAAGCTGGATGAAAGGCCGACGAATTTTTGTTCTTGGAGAATTTCACGATTTGATTGCTCCGGTGAACAACCGTGGTCGTAGACGCTGGCTATGGCTTCCACTTCCAGAGTAGTACAACCGCCATTCCTTCTCGTTGGATTAGCTTAGCTTCTAGAAGAAGTCAGAAATAACCAACGAAGATCCTAAGGCAAGTATATCTTCTTCCTCATCTTGCACCAATGACCCAGTCTGTATGACCATGAGGCTAGATTGTTCGATCAATGAAGTTGTGGGTTGCGCTGGAGTGGAAGTAGAATCCTTGTTCAATAACCTTGCCCCAACTTCGATCGACTCCGAGCTAATATCTGGTATAACATCAACGACAACTTCATGAGACCTTTGACACAATGGTTGGTCGGATTTCGGCATTGAACTACAGGTAGAATCAGAGGGACTGCTGAGCGCGAGATGCTCGCATAGTTTGGTCGTCTCCGAGTGAGATTGCACGATTTCTCCTTGATTCTCTGATGTCGATCCCGTCGGTGTGGGTATTACGCTACTAGGAGAATTGTCGGTATGCGCAGTGAACGTACTAGAATATGCTGACCCAGTTGTCAAAATCGTGGCCATTTGGTCAACTGCTAAGTCACATTCTAGCAGTGTTCGTCAACACAAATAAAGTGAGGAACAGGAAAGATAGTCATTACCTGAGCAACTATCGGCATGTGAGATACGTTCTTGCTCTTCACCCGTCTCAGTGCTTGGGGACGTTTGGACATCCAAAGAACTTCGAAAAAATCAGCGGATACCACAAGAACGGATCTCATGCCCACCTGTTGCGTCGACCTTTGGTCTGAGTATGACTGAACCCGACCGACGTGGGGAGAGATGGCTTGTTCGTCGTCTTCTCAGCCACAGCTCGTTCTACTGTGAAACTTGTCGACGTAACATCCTTTTCTGTCATTTCTGTCCTAACCGTACTCGTTTCGATCGTCCCTACGAGGTCTCCTCTGGTATCAGAGTCGCCGTCATGCTTTACCTCTTTGCATCCTCCATCGATCCAGAGCTTGGCATCCATCCACCCCGAGTGTTTTATTTCATGACGTGACTCGCTAGCAGTTTTCAAGGCAACAATGGCAACGCGCATGGCTGTGAGTACCGTAGACACTACATCCGAATTCTCTTGCTTCGAAGGCGTTATTGTGGACTTAGAGTCATCGTCCTCATTGTCAACCACAGCTTCTGTTGTCATTCCTGGCTCTTTGGCTCCCTGGCAGTGGTCATCAGCTGTGTTTCTAGTGTCCTCAGCGGAGGAGGCACGATGAGAAATTCTGGAATGACAACCTGTAAGCATAGAAAGATATGAGCATATGGGATAAATTTTACGTCGTATCGTGCCCCTCCCATCTGAAATCATGCTTGTCCTGTTCCAGCGGAACCAACGGAACATAAACGTCACCAATTGGTTTCAAATATTCGCTAGGAGGCACCTTGTATGTTGGCCAGGTGCTCGAAGGTATCTCGTGTGTCATCTCGTCCCAACCAAGGTTGACATGCTGCGCATCTTCCTGTATCAAATCATGTCCGCCAATGCGGCGACGCTCAGGGACAGAAGGGCTAGGGATGAAAAATGTCGACAACAAAATAAATGGTATCGTGTTGCTACCTACCGAGATGCCAGGTCGGTCCCCGTGACGACCCTGGCTGCAGCTGCGATCAGCGGCGACGACTCTTTAATGCTTGGAGTCGAATCCCTGCGATTTCTTTCGAGTGGCAGGTGATATTGGTTCTCGGACCACGGGCGATAATGTGCCTCTTCGGTCTCATAACAACCATCATGAAACGCCAAATCAGATGTACTCTTCTCCTCATCGACCTGTGAAACAACATTAGTAGGCGACGAC
Source organism: Spongiforma cf. squarepantsii (assembly GCA_038094135.1). Classification (NCBI taxonomy): domain Eukaryota; kingdom Fungi; phylum Basidiomycota; class Agaricomycetes; order Boletales; family Boletaceae; genus Spongiforma; species Spongiforma cf. squarepantsii. The sequence continues at coordinate 13,756 of JBBPTK010000057.1, read as the reverse complement.
ACAGCAGTGTCTGTCGCTTGAGCATCCTTATACGAGTTGGAAGCGTAATCCGGAACGCCTTCACCCAGATGGCTTTTTTTCACAGTCAGCGCATCTAAGATAAACAGTGCAGTCGTGGAATCACCGTACCTTGTCTTGCTAGAGATGGATATGGGAGTGCTGATGTTTTCGTCATGGAAGACATGCTCCTCTTCTGGAGAAGTCGGGGTCCTAGTATCGGACTTGGAAGGCTCGACATCGCAACCATGGTCGTGATTGCTGCGAGTGGACGTCAACGCGAGCTCATTATCGGTATCTCCCGATCCATTGCACACGATAATATTGACATACTGTGGTGGAGCATCTGGCTCACCAAGACGAAGACCAGACGGTAGCGTTAGCATCACCTGACTCGGTACACAGTTAGCGCAATGGCCACCTTGGGGTTCCAATTCCCGAGAGTTCTCCAGGGGAGGGTCCAACTGCGCCTGCGCCGACAATCGACCATCGTCCAGCTCGGAAGATTCCCGCTCTACCCATATTTGTGCATCAGGTGTCAAACTAGAAATGATGACGGCCGATTGCAATGCCGCTGGTGGCCTGAAATACAAAATGTCAGAAGAATCTTTCACGAAAAGACGGCTAGTACCAACATTGTCTCATTCGGAGAGAGATGATTATCGGGCCAGCCTCCCTGATAAGTGATTGCCGTGTCCACAATGCGCAGGCCGACATTCACATCATGTATATTGCGGCTCCTCGTAGCCCCTTCTTCGGTATCTTCCAGGGAAATAGAACGAAAGTCATTCTCCACTCGCTGACCGCCTGATCTTTCCACCACCTCGACTACGCTCGCAGCCGCAAGCGCGGGCAAAACGGAGTTTGACATTTGTTCACCTGTCAATGCGGACTCGGCATCAGAAGATGGGATTTGATGCCAAGCGTTGACTCCTTGTACTTGCGTGTCGATGCGAAGAGGCAGAATCGAACGAAGGCAAGTCAGTGCTGATGGTATGCAAGGTTCGAGATGATCCGTGCCAGGGAATTGAACGGTTGAGGGGAGCGCCTCAATAGGAGGGCAAAACAGATCCAGTGGCGAACACTTGTCGTCCTGAAATAGATTAAGATTAAGATCGGTTTCAGCTGCCAATAGGTGTCCCGAGGTCGATCCAGATCCTTCTACGGTTGCCCCATGGCGCCGTGGACTAGTATTGAGATCGTCTGATTGCTTCATCATCATGTCTTCAAAATCAACAGTATCTGGCGTATACGCGGTAGCAATCCCACTAAGCAGTCCACGTCAATAATGCACACAACAAACCGATGGCAAGCAAAAGCGACGAACACGTATTCAACTTGCTGATATTCTCTGTCCGTAACCAGACTACTGATAGGTTGGTTGACCGGTTGGGGAATAGGTGCAACCGGAGTGATCGATAACACCTTGATGGATGAACCCGGAGAGACGGGTCGGCTACGAGGCTCCCTTTCACAAAAGTCTGAACTCGACCGAGTCAAAGCAGGCGTGCCAAAACACTCCTTCGTCCATTCCTGCTTGACGACTGGAGGTGAATTCGAAGACGAAGAGTGTATTCTCCCGTAGGGCGATCCAGTCTGGGCATGACCACGACCATGACCAAGAGAATTGTCACGCACGGGACAACCACTCGTCAGTGAGGGGGACACTTCCAGCATACTCGGTGATTTATCGCGCCTAGGACAAGATCAGAAAAAAGGGATGTGTAGGAGTAGACGAAAACACGAACGTCAGATGACCAGGATCAACCTTGCTCTGTACGTTCTCCTGGGAATGTCTAACGTCATAGTCCGTAAACCACATTTGGTCTTTTGGAGGTTGGGTTATAAGAGTCGCGTCTGTGGAGTGGTGGAACGGTTGCGGAAGACCGGTAGGCGTGGAAGAGCTCTGAAGGGCCTGAGGATTGGTAGACATGAGCAAACCGTCCAAACGACCGTCGCCACTTGGCCTCTCCGAAGTAGAAAGAGACCAGGTCTGATGCTGAGATAGAGATTGTCCGTGAGCCGATAGATCCTGATTATCTATGATCGATTTGATTAGAGGTCCTCTAATGAACGAGTCGATTAAGTGGGACGGTTGCGGAGGACTGATAGGTGTGAGAGAACATTTAACCCGAGGGCCAGTAGACACGAGCAAATTGGGCGAGAGACCATCACCAATCAGCCTCGGGGGAGCAGAGTTGGAACAGGTCCGACACTGAGACTGAGATCGTTTGTAGACCGACGGATCCTGATTGTCCATGACTGGTTTGATTAGAGGGTTCCTAGAGAACAAAACGATCAATCACTCGTAAACGAACAGGAAGGGATAAAAGAAACCTGTGGGATGGCGAAACAGCACTTAAATCGCCGACCTTATCGACCATGTGTCCATTTCCAGGAGGGGAAGGACGATCTGTCGAGTGGTCACCCTCAACACCGGGGAAACCAGGCCCTTGAAAAATATTGGATGCAGACTCGCTAGCTACAGCCTCACCATATGGGGAATGAATAGACGGGGGTGAAATCAGAGCGAGTTTCTGAATTGACCTCGGCATGTCTGCTTTGATCTCTGCAGAGTGACGTATGTCTTCAATTACCTGATGACTTAGTATAGGGGAAAGAGGCAAATTACAACGATGATCAGTGGTGCGATCACAGCTGAGAGATATATGAGTGAGAAACCGAACAGTAGATGAACTATACGTACCTCCTTTCCATGGACATCCGGTGTTCTACTCCCTCATCTGGTATAACTCGCAAAATCTCGCTATCCCGTAGCAAGCTTGCAGTCGTCTCAAATTGAGAGGGACGAAAAGAGTCGTGGGAACGTTCCACAGTGCTGGTAACAATGAAAGAGCTTTGTTGAAAGCCTTGAGATCCTTGAGAGATACTCCATTGCACCTCGATAGCGAAGCAAAGGACTTCATAACGCTTCACCTAGTCAATTTGATCACGGGGTTAGACTACGATACACGTGACATGGGATTAGTATTCACCGTCGACTGTCGACCTGCATAATTAATGAGTGCTCCTGATGGAAGTCCAGTTCCTGCCTTGCCGATCCCTGATACGGATATCTGGTGAACAAGAAGGTGAATTGAACTGAATTCTTACAATAACAGCCCTAGATTTAGCCGTCACAAAAGATCAACATTAGACTGACATCCGAGGCACGAGAAAAATGATCTCACGTCCAAGAATGCCCTTGCAATAAACTGGGGAGCACCACAGATTTCTGAAAACGGCATGGCACAGTCTGGTATGACATTGTCCGTGACGAGCACCTGCAGAGAAAGTTAACAAGAACTTCATAATTGCAATCACAGCCTACCCAGCAGAGGGGAAGTGGAGCTTCGTGGGGGATAACATCCCGGGTGGCCTTTTGGGTATCTTCAAAATGTTGATCACGTCGCAAAAGGGCGTCCCTAGGTGGAGGTAATGCCGTTGCATGCTTTTCTGCAGAAAACAAGTTATGATAGTCGACTCGTAGTCCTGGGTCCTTCAAATGAGGAGAGAGATTGAGTTGTTCTGGCCTGAGTGGCAACATCAAGAGGGAGAGAAACTAGTACAAGACGCGAAATTCTGATATCTTGGAATGTTTGAACGAATCATAAAGGCCATTATTAAAAGCAAACCTGTTACGACCCTGATTGTAGAATGGGTGAATTACCAACCAGGAAGTGACTGGATGCTTCTCCATCGTCATAGGAAACTAGGGTGAACCATAGTCAGAAATGGGCATATTTCCTCGCACCACCGGCGAAATCAACTTGCCAGAATAAGAACAGGCATCTGCCTCGCGGTATGCACGCTCATTGGCAGCTACATTGGGCTCTAATAGACTGCGGTGCCTATTAAGAAGATAGGACGAATTAGTGCCGGACAAAATGGAACAAAGATCAAGCGCTCATTTCTGACAGCGCAGAGCAGGATCGCGAAATGTGGGTAGAGGACTTATGGCAGAAAAACGTGTATCCAGGGCCCTTCGTCGTGGCAACAACCTGGATGCCTCCGTCGTTCACACAAGGACGCCGTGTCGATTGAAAGACCGTGTACTAAAAAAGCAACTAGTTTGACTCATAGCTTATGTAAGTACATGGTAGAGTCGGAGAGTCTGAATGAATGGAGTGAACCTACTCAGTTGTAAAGAAGCCATTGAGCTATTGGTTCTATATTCTTTCTTCTTCAAAATGATACGCTGGAGAACCTCCCCGAGTCAATCTTCGTGGCGCTCGCTCTCCTCTAGAGTCTTACTTCGAACTCCGCTCGTCCGACTCGCCATCGTCCCCACTATCGACAACCGAATAGTTCGAAGCTGGCATCTCTCGTATTTCATGCTTAGAACACACAGAACTGACGAAGTGCCACACCTTTGTGGGCACCCTTCCAGAGGCTTTAGCTCTATCAGTTGCAATACTCACGAACGTACAAACTACACATTTGTCGCCAGCGCTTGCTTTCACCAAGCAGCCGTGCCATTTTTATCCATCTGGTCTCATTGTATATACTACCTATCTGAACTTATCGGACATGGAGCTGTCTATCAGGGGCCGGAACCACCCCAAAACCTGGTGTGAACAGTCAATGCTTCTCGTTTCTCAATCCATGGTTGTCCTTGCTTCTCGCGATCATTGGCTATGGTGTTGTACTACTTGCATTGTCTCTCATTCAGTCGAATAATAAACGTAGTAAGAAACATAGATCAGATGGGATGTATAAGTATCAGGATATAGATAATTAGGATGCTATCGTATATATTGCTTCTCCATCACTGCTCTCGTTTATAAGGGACGGAACTTCTCTTTGTCATTCAGAAGTAGCTCCGAAGGCGCCATAAATTCAATCTACATAATGGCAACCTATACCGGGGGCGGTCAGCTGCAGGTTATGGGTATCAACGAAACGCATACGCATGATCTTTTCTGTGTCGTGAACCATCCGTCAGGAAATGGTCAGGGTGAACTGAGGACACGGCAATGATGGATCACACCCATCTTGTAACAATATACATATAGCGCATCTTGGTCATAATGCAGACAAAGAGAGAATATAGACGCATCAATTGCTCACCCACGAATCCACGATCAGACCTTCCAACAACAGCCACTGTCTTCTCAACTTTCTTGCGGGGCAAATGAACCAGGGGAACGGAGGACGTCGCTGACGGTGACATCATCGTGGTCTTCAAATGGACCCAGGTTCCAACGGAGCGTGCCGCTCAATAGTTCAGAATGATGAATTGCGTTGATATGATCGTACGCTCGACAGAGGATGTCAATGAGGGAATAAAGGTCTAGCGATTTGCAGGAGGGGAGGCCCTCACATGGGAATGCAGCACGCAGAGATTCATCACTAAAGTACTCCGTTCAGCTAAACCGGCCCTTTGGTGAGAACTCATCGCAGGACGATTCACAAGAATAAACGATACCGATCCAATTGTTACATACTCTTTCACTCCCAGTACTTATGGCCGACATTTATATGCAACGATAGACCATCGAGCACTGTAGGTTCATCCTAGAATATAGGTGCACGGCGAATAGGCAATAGGAAGAATGAAGGGTATACAGAACGCACTAGTGAGTAACGGGCAGACAGACTGAATCCAGTACAAACCCCAGCCTGCAGGCCAATAAACCTAAAAGACTGAAACACGCTCAAATCGGTCGATCTGTGCTCTTTTTTTTTCCTTCTTTTTTCTCTCTGGGGGGTGTGTGATTCTGATTACATATTTTCACTTTCGACGTGTCCACGGAAGAGAAGCATATGCGACATGGATTGAATGAGTCAAGAGTCGAAGCGGCGCCCCGTACTTTCTCTTGGGTTGTACCTTAACCAATACTTTTTTCTTGTCCATCACCTTGACACTTTCATTACAGTAATGTGGTTCAGTGGTTCACATGCGAGTGAGGGATGTACATGAGCGAAGCAATGATCAATATGGTGCGTGATGTGGAATCCAAGGAGCCGAGGGCAGATGAGCGAGCAATCAATGGCGTGCACAAGCTATCATGCAACTTTGGTGAAACAAAACCGCAGCAGACATTAAGGTGTGCCAGAGGGACGCGCTGAATATTTGTTGGTCATGAAAGCTAAACATTGGACCGTGGGAAGTACTGTTGATCGAAACGTGGGAACCGGCGCCCATATGAATTGTGCAAGTCTAACATAGTGGCTTACGCATGTCGAGAAGGACGATGGGTGATAGCATGCATGCTCGTATGATGGAATTATTCTGTTTCCCTGCTGATGGGTTCTTTTCATATATGTATATCCAATGGGACACTAATTTGAGTCAAAGTATATGGGTGATGTGGTGATGGCTTCGATGATCGGGTGGCGCCACTTCAGCGTGAACTAGCGTCGCCGGGAGCCTCGACTTTGAAATAATCAAAATAATCGACTCAATGGTCAGGTAGGGCGTCTACATTTACATAACAGCTAGGTTCAAAAAGGGTCATCGTATGGACCCTGTGATATAACAGGTGTGGACTTGCGCAGCGTTGAGCGACAACAAGAAAGGAGGTTAACATATGCGTAATGAAGGCAGGCCTCGTGACCCAGACGCAAGTGGAAGCTGGATAAATATTAACTTGATACGCGAGTACAGCCTGAAGTGAAATTTCTCCACTGACACAGTGACACCTAGACGCGCACGATGTTTGCCGCCAGACTGCAGAATGTCTATGAAATGCTTCCTGCTGCTTACCGCGACAATGTGAGTATACTGTATCGTCATTTAACAACTTTGCGATTGTAATTCACTTTTTCGCCCCACTAGAAAATTCAGCTTCTTGGTACATCTGTGCTCTACTTTGTGCCAATAGCGTTGAAATTGATCGCGGAGCTAGAACAACAGGTATCGCAACTTTCTGAGAAAAAGGCTAACATGGAAGGGGAGATCCGCTCCCTTCGCTTGGAGGTCTCTCAATCCAGTGCGCGTATCAGCTTTCGGTATCAACGGTACTGACGTGCACGTTTATTAGAGAATGAAATAAGCAACCTTTCCGGCCAGATTTCTACGTCTCAACAGAAGGCGAGCAAAATGGAGAACGACCTAAAATCAAGTCGTGAGTGAGATGAAAACTCCAGTGTTTCGTTGAAACTGACATTAGTACAATTTTCATGGATCTAGAACAACAGGTGTCGCAGCTCCGCGAGCAAAGGGCTAATTTTGAAGGGGAAATCCGCTCGCTTCGCTCGAAGGTTGCTCAATCCAGTGCGTTTGCCAACTTTCAGCATCAATGGTACTGACGTGCACGTCTATCAGAGGATGAAATAACCGACCTTTCCAGTCAGCTTTCTATGTCCCAACGGAAGTCAGGCGAAATGGAAAATGACGTGAAATTAAGTCGTAAGCTAGATGAAAGCTCCAGTATTCCGTTGAAACTGATATGCAATAATCGCGGATCTAGGACAACAGGTGTCGCAGCTCCGCGAGCAGCTTACTTCCTCCGACCGCAAACTCGCCGAGCAAAAGAATAACATGGAAGAGAAGATCCGTTGCCTTCGCTCGGAGGTCGGTCGATCCAGTACGTTTATCAGTTTTCGGCATCTATCGCACCGACGTATATGTGTATCAGAGGATGAAATAACCGACCTTTCCAGCCAGCTTTCTATGTCCCAACAGAAGGCAAGCGAAATGGAAAACGACGTGAAATTAAGTCGTAAGCTAGATGAAAGCTCCAATATTCCGTTGAAACTGATATGCAATAATCGCGGATCTAGGACAACAGGTGTCGCAGCTCCGCGAGCAGCTTACTTCCTCCGATTGCAAACTCGCCGAGCAGAAGAATAACATGGAAGAGAAGATCCGTTACCTTCGCTCGGAGGTCGGTCGATCCAGTACGTTTATCCGTTTTCGGCATCTAGGGCACCGACGTACAGTATATGTGTATCAGAGGATGAAATAATCGACCTTTCCAGTCAGCTTTCCATGTGTCAGCAGAAAGCGAGCAAAATGGAGAACAGCCTGAAATCAAGTCGTGAGCAAGATAAGAACTTCGGTATTTCGTTGAAACTGACATACATGTCCATCAGACGAGATGACAACCGGCCTTCAGACCTCTGTCCAAGACCTTTGCAGTCAGCTTTCTACGTCTCACCGTAACGCGAGCGAAAAGGAGAGCGATCTGAACAAAATTGTCGAATCACTTCGAGAGCGAGATGAAAACTCCAGTACGTAGTCAGCACGATGCCTCATCTTTGTTCAAACTGACGCAGGGACCTAGAACAAATAGTTTCAGAGCTCCGCGACAGACTTAGTTCTTCTGAGCGCAAATTTGCTGAGGAAAAGGATGGCATGGAAAGGAAAATCCACTCTCATATTATGCGACAGGTTGATTCCAGTGCGTTTTCCTGCTTTTTTTTGAACCCATGGTTTTGACATATGTCCATCAGATGGTAACATAGCTAGTCTTGAGAGCTCTGTCCGAGACTTTCGCAATCAGCTTTCTACGTATCAACGCCAGGCGAACGAAAGGGAGAACAACTTGAACGAAATCATCCGGTCACTTCGCAAGGACCTTCACTCGCAGGAAACAAGCTCAGGTGCGCTACTAGTGACTTTTGCGTTATTGTCATGACCTAACCGACACCGTTGTGATTGTCTTTTCCGTCGATCGAATTGACTTCGCCGATCGAACATAGCCAACTTGAAAGAGACAGCCCGGCGTGGTCTTAGCGGAATCATTCAATGCGAATTCCTCTATTCTTGTGGTCACATGTTTGATGCTGCAAAGTCCCTTTCTGATATCACAGATGCCACATCGAACGATCCGATGGTCAATAAACTAATAGTCGACTGGCGTTCTGGTGCGTGTTGAGACATTGTGTTGGCACCTCATGGAGTAGTTAATCCATTTTATCAGAATTTACTCGAAGAAGTGCCTCGAGGCTTCAGACAGCTGGAGACGAGGCAGGGAGTGCAGGGAATTACGACGAAGCACTTGCAGCATACTCTGCTGCACTATCGATACCGCAGTCACATCCCGACTCCGTATTGATGTCATGGACGAGAATAAAGCTGCTTCGTGGTTCACCGACTGAGGCAGTTGACGCCGCAAGCAAGGTATGCGTTTCATGGGAATATGGAATTGAATGATGATTCTTTCTTTGCTCGAATTAGTTCCCAATTCCTACATCGTCTGTTTACCAGGCGATATTCGATGTTCTTGGAGGCGACGATAATGTCACCGAAGCTATTGAATCCATCCAACGGATGGAAGACCAGTCCCCGGAAAACGTACGAAGCAGCATATCAGGTTAGTATTAGTTGTGATCGCAGGATCGCGCGGCTAATGCGACACCATCCCCAGGCATTCGACAATGGTGCATCGACAAGGTGGTGAACATGGGTGATAAGGCGATGAAGGGGAAGAACCACGACGGCGCCATTAAATATTTTTCGTCTGCACTATCGCTCGATCCGATAGCGAACAACAATATCATTTGCAAGTGCTGTGAAGCACGAGTAGGTTTATGGGAGGGTGAGCTCAAGAAGGCCGAAAAGGTATGCTTGGGTTTTGCCCTGAATGAAGTTGATCGATGTTTTCATCCAGGACATTGAGCGAGACCCGTTATCTTTCAAAGGCTATGAGAGAAAACATGATGTGCTACATCATTTGCGGCGATATAGTGAAGCACTCGGGGCGTTCGAAACAATGCGTTCAGGGATGAAGAATTCTCCTGATCCAAACATTCGCAGTTGAGTCCGTCTTTACGAATATTGCCTACTAAATGCTGACTATGCTCGCATCGTAGAGCGTAGTACTCGATATATCGACACAGCACCCCTATTTCGGAAAGTGATCGAGGAAACGATCCATGACATACCCCGCGTTCTCGTCAACCTCGATACCGGCAACCTCTGTGATCGAGCACGCCAAGTGGCCTCTTTTGAAGGACTACCAATCTATGCTCAGCTTCGTTCCGAGATGACAACCCGCGGTCGCCTTGACTATGCGCGTGTACGGATGGAAGTGAAAACATTCTTCGAATATGTGATGTTCTCACACACATGGGGGCAAGGAGAGCCGACATTTCAGATGCTCAACAAGAGGTCCATCAATAATTTACCCAAATCTCCAGGGAATAACAAGCTTCGTGGGTTTCGCAACATCGTGCGCTCTCGCGGCTTCCGCTGGCTTTGGAGTGACACGTGCTGCATCGACCAAACGGACAAAAGTGCCCAACAAGAGTCGATCGTTGCCATGTTCCGCTGGTATCGTCGATCAGTCCTCACCGTTGTCCACCTTTTCAGGGTCTTGTCGGACTCTGACTCTGACGACCTGCTGTGGAACAGTGTTTGGAACACTCGCGGGTGGACGTACCAGGAATACGTCGCATCTCCAGTCATACAGTTCTACACAGAGGACTGGAAGTCGTACCGCGGCCTCGAGATATGGAACCATAAGGACTCTCCCATCATTCGTGCAGAGATGGAGAGGGTTACGAATCTTTCGACACAGAGGCTGATGACGCTTGAGCCAGGATTGGATAGGGTGTGGGAGAAGCTTCATCTAGCTTCGAGGCGCGAAACAACACGGAAAGAAGATATTGCCTACTGCTTGTTCGGCATTTTTGGAGTCTCCATACAAGTGAACTATGGTGAAGGCAAAGAGGAGGCAATCTATCGTCTTCTTCAAACAATCCTAGCTCATCCGGATAATGTCACACTGCTCTCCTGGACGGGCAAGGCGGGTAATAAGAACAGCTATCTTCCCACAGATCTTACTGTTTACAATTATGTCGCGCCAACCCACCTGCCGCCACCGATTGAAACAAACGAGATGGAGAGTATGAGCATGGCATTGAAGTCACCTTCTACTGATGTGCCCCTATTTCTCCGTCTGTATGATCAGCTATCCACTCTTCCGTCACTGTCCCTCATCTCTGGTAGGCTGAAACTTCCTAGTTTCGTTTTCCCCGTCACAACCCTTAGGGTGATTCAGAGGGCTGGGATCCCGTCTGGAGAGAGACGAAGTACCTATCGTGCAAGTACGGCCGTTCTCGGCGATGTCGAAATAAGGACTGAGGACGACTTGTCGGCGAAAACGGACTTGCTCCTCATTCATCCGTGGATCACCCCGCTGCTTGACGAGGATTTCTCAAACGGCAATCCTCTATTCGACCAGACTGTACGTGCACTACGACTCATCGTTCGGCTCAGGCAACCGTTTGGAGCGTTGCTGCTCGCACCATCCGGGCGCGTTCAAAAGAGACGTGTTGCGACAGACTGCTTCATTCATGTTCAGATACGTGCAGAAACGACAGTGCCGGAGTTGATGAACAGCGTTGATACCGTTGACATGGAATAATGATTAATCATGGATGTATGTTGTTTTCATAGATTTCAGGTGATCTGCTGGCCCTTGCGTTCCCATTCTAGTATTTGACCCTTTCTTTATTCGTTTAAAATTTCTCCGCCTCTTCAAGCAGATACTGCCAGATGGATTTGTCCTTCGTAGAATCGTGGTAATAGTATGATAATGTAGTATCTAAAATATCGTCGCGTGTACAACTGAATATCAGACTCTGTTTGCCTTCTCCCATGATGATGACGACCCCAGTCCCCGAACTTGCTGGCCACAAGATATTCGTTTCCGGATCCTTTCCCACCCAATGGCTAATATTTAGTATCGCGCTCGATCCATCATCGTCATCGCAAATGTGATAAACTTCTCTGTGAAGAGAAGAGAATTTGTCAGATAAGGAAACGGAATGATTTCATTGCACGCGTCGTTATCATTCTCAACATGCGCAAGGTGCGTGTCAAAGTGTTCTTACACGATTCACTGAATCACAATTTCACACATAGACGGTGCCCTGAGCGCTCAGGAGCCCTGCAAGATAAAGTTCTCGGGGAATATGGTTACAGTATGATGAATGATGAGGCGCAATCGGATAGTGCCGCAGAAGCATGAAATAGAAAGGAGACCAGAAGTTACCGTAAATGGATAGGGAAATCAGATGGAAAAACCAGGATTGACTTTGAGACGTCGAGATCCCTGAGACTGACATCACAGGGACTACACAGTGACGACAATATCTTAGAAAGGGAGCCAAAGTATGACTTGATGAAAGACACACGCGGTGATGCAGACTTGTATAGCTAAATACGGGCGCGAGTGTAGGAGAGTAACTTGAAGAGGATTCTCTCCGCAGTCACGCCTGTGGGATGCAGCCAGCCATGGTGTGGGAGATCATATCGCCAGTGTATCAGTATGGTCATATTACGCGCCAATGGTCATAATACATGATGGTGACACGTGTTGGCATCCCGTATGTGGGCACGCCAATGCCTGTCTTCTTGCAACTCAGAGACGGGTGGTCTTCCAAGATGCAACTCGTAAGACGGTACCATTGGCAAGTCGTATTACTGTATAATAATGCTTGAGATTAGTGATTGAAGCCGTATTGCAAAAGGGGAGAGTAGAAACATAGTGGTTGATATGATCCGAGTAACCACCATGATATCGATTGCTGCACGGTAACACCATGGTTTCCTGTAAGATCCTACCAGGACCACCTGAACTTTGGGATTTGGATGCAGTAGAGTCTATGCTTAACAAGTACATTTTCTCGTAATCTGTCTTTGTTGTACATATTTATTTTACACGTCAAATGCAACAACTCACGAAAAAGCGACTATACTCAACTTTGTCAGTACTTTCGCACTTCTCAGTCAAAAGCCAATCACCACCGCCCAATCTTGCGTGACCATCATTCCCGGATTCTTGACGACCACCACGCCGGCCCGATGACCATCACCTGGCTCGTACGTCCATTCCAACCCGTTCTTTCCACCATCATCCAACGCAAACACCGACACCGGTGGCGTCTCCACACCCACCACGACGATCCGCTCGACTCTCACCCTCGCCTCCTCCAACCCCTTCGCAAACATATTCGCAGGCGTATACGACGTCGACACCATCTCAGGCAACCCCAACGCCAAATCATCACTCCAGATCACCATCTCCCGCATCCGACCACCCTGGTGCTTCTCAGCGTCGTCGTCGTACACCGTCGAGGCTTGGAACCCGCGCCAGACGAGATCACCTCGTTGGTACCCAAATCCTTCACCATCGTCCAGGTAGAGTTCGCCTCTCGCATTGCCATCCATGTCGAGTGCGACACGCAGTGTAAAAGGATCATGTTTCATCAGTGGAGAGGATCGCCGTGGACGTTCGCGTGTGGGGAGTATGGATCCACCTTGGATGAGCAGAGGGATTTGGTGGAGTGCAGCCGGGAGGGTGACCACTCGACCAGTCGTTTCAGAAGTAGCCGGACGATAGGCCGTGTGAGAGAAGTAGTCATAGTAGACTTGAGCATCAGAGAGATAGACCGAAGCCGACGTCGCTCCTGGAGTAGTCACGGGCTTGCATAAAAGACCAGAAGAACCAATGTAAAACTGGTCGTCGAGTCCAAAGCCTTCTTCATCTTCGGGGAACATCACATATTGAGGACTGTCGCGCGCAGGTATCGGCACAAGACCACATTTCAAACAGTGTTGGAAACACTCACCGCAAGATGGGCATGCCAGACAAGCTGCTTTCTCTGAATGCACTGTACCAGATCGGTAACATCGTATAGCGCAACTTGAGCATGTCTTTGATCATGCCCTTGTAAGGCTCGTCAAGTAGATATGGTTCGCGGCGCTTCGTAAAAATCTGCGAATGGGCTCGGAAGAACGGCGTGAATACGCCAACGCCGTACCACCGAACAAGCATCTCGGGATCGGGATCGCCAAAGAAAC
>JBBPTK010000056.1:0-38340 GCA_038094135.1 Spongiforma cf. squarepantsii | reverse complement strand
AGGAATTGCTGGACATCATGTTTGGAGTGAGGAGTAGGCCATTGCGCAATTGCCTCGACTTTCTTCGAATCCATCTCTACACCACCTCGACGAATAACCATCCCAAGGTACTCAATCTCCCCCTTCTCGAACTCGCATTTCTCTGGTTTGAGGTAAAGCTTGTTATCCTGTAAGATTTGAAGGACCTGGCGAACAACTTCACGGTGCTCTGAAAGTGTTTTGGTAAAAATGAGAATATCATCCATATAGACAATGACGACGCCTTGAGTAATGAGATCGCGAAACAGGGCATTCATCATTGTCTGAAAGGTAGCAGGAGAGTTAGACATGCCGAAAAACATAACAAGTGGTTCAAAGAGACCACGGTTAGTAGTAAAAGCTGCCTTCCATTCATCGCCTTGACGAATACGAATGTTATTATATCCCCAACGTACATCCAGTTTTGTGAAAACACGAGCTCCACGAAGTTTGTGAACAACCTCGGAGATGAGAGGGAGGGGATACCGATTCTTGATAGTGATATCATTAAGCCTGCGATAATCTTGAACGGGACAAAGGGAGCCATCCTTTTTCTTTACGAAAAAGAATGGTGAAGCGACTGGGGATTTGGAAGGCCGGATACGTCCTGACTTCAAGTGTTCTTCAATAAATTTATCCAATTCCGCCTGCTCGGTTAAACTAAGGGGGTAGATCTTGCTGTTAAAAAGCTCTGCATTGGGTTTGAGTTCAATTGCATGGTCCCAACGACGTCGTTCAGGAAGACGGTCAAAGGATTCTTTATCAAAAATGGAGGTAAACTCATCGGCATAATGTCCAGGTAGAAGATCTGTTAACAGTCGTCGCGATCCATCTCGTAAAGCAGCTTCAGCCTTTTTTTGGGAGCGTTTTTGAGAAGCTTGATTATATTCGACAGTATCATGAGTGATCGTATTGCCTGAAGACTCACGAATGACGGTGACCCAAAGACGGTCTCCATCTTCTAGTCGTTTTGGTAAAGATGAACGAGAAGGAATATCCTCTTCATCAGGGTGGTGAAAAGGACGACGTGAGCAAGAGCCTGGACAGTGGTTAAAAAGAATAGAACCAGAGCGCCAATCAATAGAAGGATTGTGTTTGCGAAGCCAGTCAAAACCTATAATGATATCAGATTTGCCTGTCTTAGTAACAGCGAAGGGCAAAACCTCTTCATGATCATGGATCAAGAGACGAAGATTGACGACATTGCGGATTGGGCCAGCTTCATTTAGGGAACCATCAGCATTGTATACTGGAATGGCCCGAGGAAGACGCTCAAGGTTGAGTGCTTTTGCTTTGGTGAAACCTTCATCAATATAACAACCGGTAGCTCCACTATCCAGAAGACCTTGAATGTCAAATGTACGTCGATCATCAAGAGTCTGAATGGCCGCAGGAACAGTGATAGCCTGTTGTCCAACACGACGGATCCAGGTGCGAGGTAACTTAAGTTCACGTAGACAAGCACGAGTATTATCAGGCGTGAAAGAGCGTAATTCTTGGACAAGTGTGGTAGTGAGTTCAGGTCGACGGTGTCAGTGTGCCCATTGACGAAGAGCACGTAAAGCCAAAGAGGGTGAGCAGAACAATTGGCCATGGATCCAGTCGAGAGAACGTCGAGGGGGCTTGGTTATTGGGAGAAAGGTTGGCGAAACAGGTGGATTTGCGTGAGGTGCATGCGATGGGGACCGAACAGTGGAAACTGAAATAGGACTGCCTGGCTGAGATGTAGTAGTACATGATGTCATAGCAGAATCACCCATCGCGAGAGCCGTGGCCAGAGGATTGGCACCCGAAACCTCTGGCCCTTTTAAAAACCCGACTTTTCTTTCCCTTCCTCCTCTTCCATCTGCGCTTTAGAGGCCTCTGCATCCATTCGCTGGAGACTTTCAATCAATTCCTTACGGCCGTCTTCATTAGTATTCTCCCAAATCGCGCGTACATTGACACCACTGGATCTGCCTTGAGATGGGCAGTTTCGTGCGAAATGGCCGAAGCTTCCGCACTTATAGCATCGAAGTCGTTGAACACGACCGCGGGTGCGGTCAATGTCCATAGGTTCACCTTGGCCACCGAAAATCTTTGCTCCACCTCTGCCTCCGTCCACACGAGTGACTGTGTTAGTGCCTGGAACAGCTGAGGGCTGGACATTTGGACGAGGGGGAAAAGGAAAGGTATATGGGGTACGCGGCGCTTTGGCATGAGTCCTCGGTGGATTAGCACGTTTATACCTGTCGTACTTCTTCATCTGTTCTTCCCACGCGTCGAGAGTACGATCAATATTCGGGTTGTCGCGGATGTTATTGTAAACGTCTTCGCGAACCGTCCTGGACAAAATATCAAGAAGGGCCTCGTTGTTGAATCCGGCATGGAGTTTATGGAGATTGAACTGTGCAAAGAATTCGTCTACACTCTGATCTCGTCCTTGCTGAAGATTTTGAAGAGCGAATTGAGCGTTCCTTTTTTTGTTGGGATCCTCGAATGTCTTACACAGCTCGGCATCGAAGGCTTCCCAATTGGCGAAAGCATGTGTGCCTGCTTTCATCTCAGCATAAATGGTACTAGCCCAATCCCTCGCAAGACCTTTCTTCATGTGTGATAACGCATACCTGATTTTGACCGCATCAGTAGGGAAGAGCGCTGGACGAGTGGAAAAGTTAATGTCTAGCGAAGTACGAAAGCTTTGAAATTGCGCATAGGACCCATCATATGGTTCGGGTTCAGCGACCGTGAGTTTGGCCGTTGCAGCAGCAGCGGCAGCGGGAGCTGGGGCAGAAATAGTGTTAATGGCAGCTTGGATCTGAGTCTGGTTGGCCTGAAACTGGCCCTGCATCTGCGTATTCTGCGAGAGAGATTGAGTAACTGCTCGAGTCAGATACTCATTGTTACGCGTAATTTGCTGGAGGATCTGGGTAAGGGTCTGGTCGAGAGAAGTCTGGGGAACAGTTTCGTCGGTCATGGAGGCGTCCGAGGAAGCTGAGGTAATCGGCGGCATGATAGGGGTTAAGGTGTTCTTGTCCTAATGTTAGGGATCCTAATCCGTATGACTGAGACGTATGGTGCGATGAATAGATACAGGAGAGATAAGTACAGGAACCAACCTGAGACGTATGGTGCGATGAATAGATACAGGAGGACAAGAACGAGGAAAGGAGATGGTGAGGGCCAAACTATATATAAGAAGAAACACGACCAAACAGAGAATAGGAGCAATCATGACACCACCATGTCGTACGCACTTGATTGTATTCATATGTCACAAGTTTCTTTCCTCGTTCGTTTGCACTCGGGAGATCATCTACGGGTGGTGCAGTGCGGATAGCGGACATGAGTAGTATGGGTAAGACGGACAAGATGCGAGCGGTGTATCTCTAGACAGGGCCCGAAGTGTGATATGGATATGCGGCAGAGGAGATGGGAAGAATGCAGGTCAACACCATATTCGATGCCTGCGTGGGAGAAAAACAAGTGCACATACGATCTTGACCGAGGGTGTATCTAGGAACATCACGACAATCAGACGGTCGTTCAACATTGACAAGCCTGCATCTGCGGGAACGTTACACACCTTGAATTGGAACTAACGCATGAGCATAGATAAGCTGGCACTGGCTGAACAAGTACAGATGTGTCTTTCCTTGAGTTTGTCTAGAAATAGAGCGTGCTGACGCTGAGTTGTCGGAAAACTTAGACTGCAGGTAGAACATTGCAGATGTATGGGGGTCCAACCATTGCAATGCTTTGCTCTCCCTGGTCTTGTAAGTTATCTTGATGCTGATACTTGCCTCTGGTATCATATTGTGACCATTGGATCTGCCTCACACAACTTGAAGAAAATGGCACACTGACCTAACCTGATGTCAGAGTCCCGTTCTACTCCGCTTTGGTCTGACTGAAGGCGGGGTCAGATGAGTTGGGGTTGGTGAGGACTTCAGCCTCAGTGACTGATGACGCAGTGCTGTGCCCCTGCCTGGTCCCAGTCCTCATATTTCAGAATTCGGAGTTGAATAGGAATTAGATTTGAGCAGAGGAGAAAGAACTAAGTAAGATACAACTTAATCTTCAGACTAAGGGGACAGAGTACATACAGAGCGGACTTATGTATATACTAGACAGAGGTGATATGGAATGAAGAGGGTGACTAAGGAGGCTATGTATGGATGAAGAAGATAACTGGAAGAGTGACAAATGAAATGATGACAGAGGAAAGCACAGTCGTGAGTAGATTGGCAACCGGGTAAGTGGAATACCGGATGACATAATACAATCGGAGTCGGAACTAAATAGAAATGAGTCAGAATAGGTCGGAATAGAAGCAGAGGTAGCTAGAATCAGGGTGGAGTTATCTAGGATGGAGTGGAGATGTCACGGTTGTGACACCTGACAAGAATGTAACAGTGATTGTACTGTAGTCTGTGAGTATTCATGATTGCAGTACTTGCCTCCAAAAATTAATTTCATTTTGGAACACTTATCAGTGAATCATATGCGTTCATTTCAACTGCTATGACAATGCTCCTGGTTGAGTTGACCCTTCTAATGATCAAATTTTATATACTCACATAGAAATCATTTGTACTAAACCATTTGAATGGAAAAGAGAACCTGACATATCTCCCACTTTTGCTTCCACCAAGGTCTTTACCAGTTGCCTAAAGTTCCACCAACCTAGGCAACTGGCAACTGGACTGATAAAGGTGACTGGTTGCTGATCATGACTGCAGTCCAGTTGTGATCAGTTGTGGTCCAGTCTGGTTGCCAGTTGCACTACCTGGACTTTAAAACACTAGTGCCTACTCTATAATGGGGCTAATGTTACAGTTCATGTCAATCCTTGGAGTTGCATTGTGGAAACATCATGGATCTCTATTGTTCTAGTAAGCTGGGAGTTTCATTTTTCTCATTTACACTTTGTCCCTTGATTTCATTGTTTCAGTTCATGTTTCAACAACATGTTGTACTTGCTTCTCACATTTCATCTGCTGTTTTGGTTCATGTTTTAACAACATGTTGTACTTGCTTCTCACATTTCATCAGCTGTTTTGGTTTTGTTTCAGATACATGAGGCAGAAACAAAAATGAATGCCTCATGTATGACCATTTACCATTCTTGACCTGGTCCATGTATAACAGTCATACATATATAAACCCCATACATTGTACCTGTAACTCTAAGCTAGTTCTGCACAATATTAGCCCAGTTTCTAGTTCCACTTTGGTACAAGGAGGGCCTTAGTGAGATCTCCCTTTTCTCTCAACTTTACCAAGTTTGACATGACTCTTTGTGAGCTCCTCAGTTGGCTTTGTGTTGAGTAAGTCTGGGCATCAGTGTTAACACACAACACTGGTGGAGATTTGGTGTAGGTTGTTATTGGCACCAGTGGCTCCACTCTATGACAGGGCTAATGTTACAGTCAACTTCATTCTGCATGGCTGTATGGCTGTGTGGTGGATGAGTCATACATTTCCTTTCTTCCTGTGAACCCCCTTGTTTCTTTGTCTTACTTGGCTATTGTTCCTCATGATGATTAGATCAATTATCCATTGTTTCAGTTCATGTTTCAACTACATATTTTATCTGTTGTTTTGGTTCACATTTCAGATGCATGATTTGTGTCTTGGCCTGTGCAGGCAAAGACTCTCTATAAAGCCCAGATAGTCTACTCCTGTATTCCTTAAGCTAGTTCTGTGCAATATCAGCCCAGTTACAATCCCACTTAGCTTAAAGAGTGACTAAGTGAGATCCTCACTTGGCTTTGTGTAAAGTAAGTTTGGGCATAATTGTTAACACTCACTATCTGAGGATGATGATTTGCAGGATGACTTAGAGCCAGATGAAGAAAAAAATTGAACTCACTGCTGGAGATTTTCAATTAATTCCTTACAGCCTTCAATGAAGTTCTTCTAGATAATAAATAATAATAATAATTTAGTGCTGCCAAAGTTCAGTTGAGTTCAGCACCCCTTTGAGCTAAATCTGAATCTGAACATGAACTGAATCTAACAAATGGTTCATCAGGTTCAGTTCAGGTTTGGAACAAGTTCAGAACCTTGAACCTCAAATATTTTTGTTGTAGGAAAGTGCATTTCATACTTACATATTACTAGATCTCTGTAATCCATATTTAATCATACTTGACTTTGGATATATTCAGTTTGGATGTCATGCTGATTATAATTGGTAGTGTTTTAAGATCCAGTTACATAACTATAAAACAACCAAAACTAGACTGGGCATGTAACCAGTTATAATGTGTAACCAATATTGGGGGAATATACACATATTACTTGATTTTCCCTGATTTTACTGTATTTTACTGATTTTATTTTGATTGGATATGAGTTTGATATTAATATTACCTCCTACAATCTTAAAAGGCTCATATCTTCATCACCTTTGTTCTGAATCCTTCAATTCCTAGATGGATAGATGGCCCCTATTCTGTACTAAATTCAACACCACCATTGTTAAGCATGATTATTCACATATGATAGAATTATACCAATATGACATTACCAATTTTGACAAACAATTGTGGATGTGGCAGTGTGAGGTTAGACTTAGTGTTTTAAAGTCCAGTCCAGTCTGGGTTTTTACCCTATTTGGAAGGCAACTGGTTTTGGAAATTTCCTAATTAAGGCACTGGCAACTGGACTATAAAAACTGGTTGCAACCAGTCTTTTGAAAGATTGGTCTATAGCTGGTCTGCAACCAGTTTTCATGCTATGCAGTGGCTGTACAGAATTTAGCCGAGACTCTTGGCCTCCAAATTAATTAAGAATTAAGTAAATCCATCCAGAAACAGTCAAGATATGGCCATTGTTGTCTCACATGTCATAAATTCATAAATTAGCCTCTATAAAATGCAAATAAATACCTGAAATTCCACAAAAATTATGGGAACTAGGTCTTGTCATGTACTACCCAGCCCAAGGCAACTGGGTGCCCAAAAGACTGGTTGCAACTGGTTGGCAACTGCAGTTGCCAGTTGCAATCAGTTATGGTCTGGTCCAGTTGCCAGTTGCACTATCAGTTCACAACTGACTTTAAAACACTAGTTATATTCAACAAAAACCAGTCAAAACCAGTCACATACCTGGGTTGTGACTCATTTTAACCAGTTCTGAGCAGTCCAGTCTGGTTACAGTGGCAATTAGACATTTGTGTAACCAGTTACAGTTATGGTTACAGCCTCCAGAGCCAAAAAAGCAGTGGGCTGAACCAGACCCTAATTCACTAATAATTGGTTCAGATCATGCTCAACTCTCATTGTGTTTGGTTAGAATGCTTGAGCATATTTGATAAAATACTTGATTGTGTTTTATTAGGATGCTTAACTTTAGTTGTATAGTATTTTATTAGATTACTTATTATATGTACTATGACTTTACTACAAATATGATGTGACACTGATGATATGTCAACTATGGCTCTACCATGGCTACTACACTATGGATTCATTATATGATACTATGATTCCCATTATTAGTACTATGGCCACTATGATCCACTATGGCCAAATCTTGGTTTTGCTAATGTATGGTGTGATAAACTTATAATACAGATGTCACAAGTATGTGTCATGACCATAACATCTCCACTCCATTCATGGACAAACTCTGCTCTGATCATAGATACCTCCACTTCTATTCCACCCTGCTTTGACTCTATCTGTATTTAGTTCCTCCTTTTTTCTCCAACTCTAATTCTGATTATGTACACATGACCTGGTATCTACTTACCCAGTCACTGACCTATTGGTAACTATATTTTCCTTTGTCACCTTCTTGATTTGTCATCCCTCCAGTTATCCCTTCATAGCTTCTTAGTCATCCTCTCCATTCCATATCACCTCTGTCTTAGTATATAAATCTGCTTCATTTGTACTTTGTCTCCTTAGTCTGAATATTGTAATTCCTTTGTAGTCTATTCCTCTCTGCTCAAATCTGATCCTTCTTTCTCTAAACTCTGCTCTCCAAAATACAAGGACCAAGACCAGACAGGGTGCAGTGCTCCACCTCTGAGTCACTGAAGCCAAAGTCCTCCACCAACCTCTGACCTGTCCAATCTCCACTCTCAGTTGGACTAAAGCAGAGTTGAAATGGACTCTAATAGTATGTGACATAGGTTTAGACAGGTTCAAATTGATTTGAACTGGTTCTCTGAAAAGTATCAGTCCCCCTGAACCTGAACTAAACTAAACTTGAGGTTCAGTTCAAGAAGTTCAGGTTCAAATCTAGGTTTAGAACTGAACTTTGGCAGCACTGCAGTGTAAAACACTAAACTTGCCTGGGTGAGTAGGACAAGTCTAAAGTAGATCAATCCTATAGAGGTGGGATTGGTTTGGAAAGGTCAGAGAGGAGATGTGGGTGTTGGAAGAGTGGAATCTGGTCATGTCTGGAGTGGATTGAAGATGGTCTGATTGAATATTGGCTAGTATCAGAAGTATGGTTGGGTAAAGGAGGAGAATGAGTTCTGTAGTGAATTTGAGAGGGAATGGTCAGACAAGACTTAGAAGGTAATTGTACAGCAGAAGATACAGAAGGTGTATATAAACTTTTATAGTCTGGAAATGCTTGAGACTGTGTAAATACAACAAAACAATTACATGAAAGGTCAGGAACAGATGCCAAAGAAATAGGAGTAAGACCAATAATGGTCTAATATCCTTCTCCAATTCCCTCCATACCCTCTCTATATCTCTCCATATATAAGGAGAAACACAACTAAATAAAGAATAGGAGCAATTTCACAATAACTCACCACTGCTTACTAAATGATAAGTGGCAATCACACCCCTTTACTAGCACAGTCCACAGTGGCAAGAACAGGTTGATTCAATCATTCAGGTTCAGTGACATGTGTGTATCTGATCAGCTTCAAGCTGCATTCTTTTTCTAAAAACAATCATATTACCAGCATGCCATTCTCCACTGACAAAAGCTGGCCTGAAGGTCTAATCAAGCTCTTTGAGGCCTGTGGTCCTCAAGGTCAGATATTGGAAAGCCAGTATTATGGACCATATAACAAGCTCCTTAACTACTGCTTTGAAGAGTCTTTTGATTTTTTCATTGCACCAACTACCCCTGGCCATGATGATGAAAGCACAGAAGAGCTTACAGCCAAGTACCCTCTTCACTTTGCTGTTTTCTTCATTGTCTTTGATGTAAAGCACAATCCTGTGCTTTTTGCTAAAATCAGAGGTGATGACTGGGCAAAGCATGCCATTCACCGCTTTCGAGCAAATGAAGATCTTTGTCTCACATATGATAATTTCCGGCCTATCATTACTCCTCTTCCAGGCATAAGCTTGCTTGGCACATTAGCTTGCATTTACTACCCTGGAACTGAGACAACTGAAGGGATGGAGATTATTCCAGAATTTCAACCCCCTCCTGATTGCAAGGATTGTGCTCTTCCAAAATATTTTTTACAGGAGCAGTGGAATCTCAATATACTTTCACAGGAAGGGTTTGACAAGATGAAAGAGATTGTTGGTGAAATTGTTTCTAAATGAGGTGTTGTGGTTGTTTGAGTATGCTTGTCATTTAGAACTTATATTAGTAGATACTCCCCAATGCAGTCTGAACTTTCTCTCATTGGTAAATGTGTGGCTTAAACTTATGGATCTATTTTATAATAAACACTATACAAATCTGGACAGTCAGCTTATCCAAATGTTAGTTTGCTGATACTGCCACATTCTGTTGTACTGTTAAGTAAATGAAAATGAGCCTGGATGAACTATATTGTATATTTGTACTATCAGACTTGTATACAATTTTTAGATGATCTTGAATCCAAAATATCAGGTGAATTTAGATGTCAATCTACATGGAACAGTAATACTCTTGATCTGATAGCTGCATTACATAATGGTCCAGATCATAATGAAACAGATATATAGGAGTGATGCTTAGTCATAATTTGAGTGAACAGAGACAATATTCATTGCAGAAGTACTATCATAAGCAGTACACAATCATACAGTGTGTATTTTCTGACAATCATATTTCTTCTAATATCTAAGCACAACCAATTTACTAGCATGCCATTCTCCACTGACAAGAATTGGCCTGAAGGTCTACTTAAAATCTTTCAGACTTGCCATGCTCAGGATTCAAGATCATGCCCCTATCCAGCATATAACAAGCTCCTCAACTACTGCTTTGGTGAATCTTTTGCTTTTTATGTTGCACCATGTGCCCCTCCTGGAGATGAGACATTAGCAGAAAGTCCTATGGAGCATCTTTCATCCACTACCTTTTTCCTTATATCCAATGCCCTGCATCACCCTGTCTTGTTTGTTGAAGCCAAAGCTAGTGGATGGGGGTTATCTGGCATGGATCGACTTCAAGTGGACAATAGTCTTCGACTTCGTTTTGATGTCTTACTTGACTCCTGTCCTCTTCCTCACCTCTGGGGATTGAGCTTCATTGGCACATCTGCTCGCATCTATTGTGGAGATGTTTCCACCAGAAATATCATACCACCACATCAGGGTGAATTCAACCGCATCCTGCAGAACTTCCGAATCAGTGACATTTCACATGACTTTTTGCAAGAAGAATGGACTCTTGACATTCTCTCACAAGAAGGATTCAACAGAATGAAGGAGATTGTTGGAGAAATTATTGAAGCTGCTGGGGCATTGTAGTTTGGTAGGATTTCACAAGAAAACATATAGATGTATAATGGCTTTGAAATTCTAGACATATGATAAAGGTGTGGATGTCATACTAGTTCACCTTTTCCACCAATAACTAGGCTTTGTAACCAGGTGTTCACCTTTCTGTTATTAGTGTTTAAAGGTCCAGTTCTAAGACAAACCAAAAACTAGTCTTAGGACTGGACTGGACCAATTTTTCATTCTGGTTTGATCCACTTGACTTCCAGTGGGTTTTACATTACTACAGTAGAATTTGATGGGATTGCTGTGAAGACACTGAACCTTTGTACACAGTTATGTTTATGTTACCAAAACTTGAATACAAAGTATACTGTAATCCTAGTAGGTGTATTGAAATTTGTTGGCAAGTAAGCATTGTCCATTTGGCCAAACACACAAGGCCAGAGATGACCAAGCTATGCTTGGCCTTGATGCCACAATATCAAATAGTAGATAGCATATATAAAAACTCTCCAAAATATAGGGACCAGCCAGCCAATCACCCAGGCTAGGTCCCACCACCATCTAGTCTGATTCTTGTTTGAGTTCCATCATCACTCTTGCATTGCAACAGGTTATGAGCCCCATGCTCTGACTTGGAATGAACAAGAACTCCCATATACTGTATATTCTCATGGGTACTAAAATCATCATATCATGTCTGGTACCTCAAATGGTCCAGCTCCAGAGCCAGCAACTGCAAAATTCAATGTATTCAGAAATCTCTTGCTGACCAACTCGTTCATTATGATGTGTTACAGCTACAGTACAGCTGTTTGCAGCAGGAGAAGGCAAAGTTGGAGCTCACCACTGCAGAACTGTACATTGGACAAGTCTGCATGATTGTGAGGCATAGTGGCTATAGCCTTGATATCAGAGACTTTCATACACCATCCACACATTATGACTTTTAGTTGTACAATTACTACATATTTGTATAACTGTGTTGTACACTTGCACTACATGTGACGGAATGCACACATGCTCCAAGTCATGATGATCCTGATGTGCCAGTGTACAGTTGCAAATTAGATATGAGTTCACTGGAATTTTACTAACTTGAATATCTGATACTACTGTCTTCTTTATGGACTCTATAGCTATTGGTGATTGTTTGGAAGTTCAGTAAGAGTCTGTAGGAAGTTGCATAGGTTCTATACAAGTCTATGCAAGCTGTGCAGATCCATGCTACAGGTGTGTGAACTATAGAGTCTATGGCCCATGTCATGGTGGAATACTGAGCAGTTACTCAAACAGGTCAAGTGTGCAATACAGATCTTCAAAGCTGAGCACCCTAACTGCATGTCATTATTCATTTTTGACCAGTCTTCAACTCATGCATCCTTGCCTTCTGACACTTTGAAGGCATTTGAGATGAACAAGTGAAATGGTGGAAAGCAGTGCAAGCAACAAGACATTATTTCTGAGTCCAATCCAAGCATCACACAATGTGGCAAAGTACAGAAAATGACACTGCCTGATGGCACTCCAAAAGGGCTTCAGCAAGTTCTTGAGGAACATGGATTTGATGTTCATGGGCTACAGGCAAAATGTGCTCCTGTTTGCCCATGGGAGAGTGATAGCTGCTGTATGGCTTGTCTCTTAAGCAGGCAGGATGATTTTGCAAACCAGCTCTCCATGCTCAAGAGTGTCATTCAAAATGCAGGTCACAAGTGCATTTTCCTTCCAAAAATTCATTGTGAACTGAACTCAATTGAAATGGTATGCTTTTACACTTTCCAGCTCAGGTAGAATTACTAACAATGCAAGTATTGGGGCTGGTGCAAATACCATTACCATGAGGTCCCCAAAAAAACCTTTGACAAAGTAAAATGGACAGCATGGGAGGTTCTGGATGCCTGTCCCACAGAGGTGATTCAGCAGTTTATCAATTGCTCCTGGCAGTTTATGAGTGCCTATAGACTTGGACTAACAGGAAAGGCTGCAGAGTGGGCAATAAGGAAGCAGAGGTAACACTGGCAGGTTTCACAGTTTGCAATGATGTCAATCAAGGCTGTCTTAGGCTCATAGACTACTCTATGCTTAGCATTCAAATTGGCCCAAAATTTGGCCACCCCCAAAAACATGTGGGAAAATTAAATTACCCTACACCCTTTTTTCGAACTCCACTGAGCACCGAAACGAGACTACTCAATGTGACATTTTGAGTGGACGAAGTTGACACTCGGAAGGTCATATTATGTAATGTTTAAGTTACTTTACATGGGGGGTGGGGTGCATCGTGCGGTGCGAACTTGCTCAACTTTGAGCGTCCCAATTATCTGATGTATCTGTTCCAGCAATCTGGACTCTCTGGACTCAGTCAACTCATCCTGCCTCACCCTCATGTTGGAACTACGATAGTCCGACCTACGCCATCACTCGGAATCACGTGCAGGTGATAGATTATCGTATATAAACCCTCGTATAGTTCTATAATCTTTGTCGTCTTCCCCTCATGTCGTAGCCTCTCGTATCTATCTCGTTCTCGGGTTCTAACACCTCATGTATGTTTCCATTTCATATTGCTCATGCTGCTTCTGAGCATCTTGTCACGTTTCAGTCATTTGAACTTGCCCCCTCAAGCCATGTCAACCAAATATTTCCCTCAGGTACCCATGGGATTGGATGGTCATCTTCTCACTCTCCCTCCCATCATAACATTCTTCCTTATCCATTCTCCCCAAGTCTTGCTGTATATCGCATCCCTCAGTGGCAGCGGGGCATCTACGATAAGAGTCATAAGACTCGTATGTGCACATCAGGAACCATCTCCATCATTATTTTTAGTCATGATTATTTACTTGACAGGACGATACGCCCAAGTACCAGAATGTTTCGCATCGATCTGGTAGGTCGATATTTGATCCTCATTTCGTGGTGAGCTGTCTTGGGGCATCGCAAGTGCTTGTATCATGACCGAGCAGGCTGTAGATAATGGTAATCAGAGAGGTGGTCCTTCGCCCCGGCCGAGATTCGGTGGAATAAGGCACTTTCCCACCTCGGCGGGCTGGCACAAAGTACCGCGACGAAGTCGCATCCTTCTAGTTTATTACCATGCCGATTTACACCCTGAGGTAGCAGCCATTATCGAACAACGGGAAGACCAAAGGAAGCCGGAAGGTCTGATTCAGGCCATTCATCTAGCAGAGTAGACCAAGCGCCAGGTATTATTGAGATCGGGATGTATACTAAATTTGGATCAGAGATATGCGTTTTTCCGCGGTGTGCACGTGTACGTTTTGATCATCACCGTCCAATTCTACACACGAACCTGCGCTAATGCCTGTTAAGTACACGATTAACGAAAAATTCTGGCGCAGGCACGATATCGCAAATATGTTTGACACAAGGAACAAGTAATGTTCTGTAGGTTGGTTGGTTATGTTTCTCACATTGGCATACCCCTCTCTTTGGGCTCCGAGTTCGGTGAGCAATCCAGAGAAGTTTGTATCCGGCTTGCGCCCAGGGATCATATCTGCGTGCGTGAACATGGCTCGGCTCAGATAACCATTAACTGGATCGATGTTTTGGACCATTCTTTTGGTAGTCTCGCCAACTGCTATCAACAGAAAAGGTGACTAATCTTGTAGGCTTGGGTTGAGTGAAGATAGCATATACATACATATATGGTGAGGCCCGGCCTTTGAAATCTATAGCCACATTTCCAAAGGTAGGTGTATCCTCGACACTGGCGTGTTGTTGAACATTGACGTCGACCTGGTTCAGATTTTCCATATCACTACCCTTCTTGTACCTGTCCTTTTCACGGCAGACAAAGTTCGTATTGTGTGGACCACAAACTGTAAATGAGATCTTGAACCCACCAAACTATGACGCCACGAAGAACATGTTGAGAATATGAGATAATCATATTCTAGAACGGTCTGTTCTTACTTAATACATCCAGACCGATTCTATTGCTATTCATATTCTTTCTAGATCATTCTATATGATGTCATTGTCTAGAACATGACATCATCAGTCCAGATGATTCGATATGACTCATGCTGACTGATTTTACTTACTCATATTTGAAATAAGAGCTTTACGCTATTGGCTGTTGTTCACAACCCTTTACCCTATTTCAAATATTCCTTTTATACTTACTGCGGACAATACAAGTACAAACAATGTCCTGTAGTATATAAGACCAGGACTTCGTCCTGTCTCAATAACGAGTTCCCACATCGTTCTCTCTTCTACTCACCCAACCATCCAACCACTTAAGTCTTACCAAGACTATAAAGAGTCTTTTGTTCTCATATAACCAAGTAAGTAGCAGTCTCTTGCTACTCTCATTCATCCCCTTCGTTCCTGCGCTGTAGAAATATCCTTGGTGGTATTTCTATAGGTTATGAGCCCTGCTGTTTCACATTAGTCCGTCTTTACACGCACACGATGCCTACTGTGAACGGCGCCTATACTTGGTTTATGGTACACGTGATTAACTGTCTTCGTATTCTCTTGGGAGTTATCTTACTGGTTGGTAACAACCACCCCTTCGAGACTACCGAGGACTCAGCTTACTGGGTCTTTGGAGACTGCGCCGTTATCTGCATTTTTAATGCAATGACGAGAGTTGCTCGCATCGCAGTTATCCATCGAGATGAGATGGCGATACTCACTATCTCTCCTCAAATTCCAGATCCAGAAGGTGATAACTTCACTGAGCTTGCTGCTGCCTGGACTTCCCTTCATCGTCGAGTCGACGAACTCGTTCCAAACGCGTTCCCCAACAACGCTGGTGCTACTACAGACCAGCTCCCTCCTCGACTCCACCATCTTCCTCAGACTTTGAGGCTACTACCTACCGATCAACCCTCTCCAATCCCTACAAGGATTCCCTTCAGTCTTACTCGTTCTACCAGATCTATACCACAGAGATCTCCAGCGATCCACTATCCCTCCCGTGACGACATCTCTACCTGCGTCATCGGACCTGATCTCTCTATTCCCGCCTCCTCTCGACTCCCTTGTCCTATCTGCAACCGGAACTTACGCCGAGGACAAACTTGCAGACATATCGACCTACAGGTCCTAATCTATCAAGTCGATCCTAGAGACGAGAAGTACTGTCCTAGACATCGCTTTGTCTATATTGATCTCCAGAACCAAACCGAAGTCGATCGGTTCAACTCCTACACTAGTAACCTCAACCATCCCATCCTCTCCGCTTCCCAATACCAATCCAATGGCTCTCTATCTTCCCCTTATCGGTCCTCACGCTCAGATCGTCGACGAGATCGACTATCAGAACCCTCTACCAGAACAGGTCAACGCATTCATGGGCTTTCGACTGTGGCAACCCCACACCGTCGATCTGGTTTCAGCGGTCGTAGACGAAGAACCTTGGGTGATGCTCTATCAGGATCCACTCTACATTCCTCCCTGAACTCCTCACAACGTTCATCTCACCAGAACATTCGTCATGATGAGAGACGGAGTTCGACGGTTCCACCCAGAAATTCACCTTCCGACCCTCCTGCAATCCAACTACCAGAACCCCATTCCTCGCCTCACCATGATTTGATCTAGTCGAATCGTTCGTCCCATCACTTTAAAATCCATCGATACTGGCCTCCCCTATGACGTCAACACTTTCGCATACGAGGGAGAGACTTTAGCTTCCATCTTCGAAGGAGCCGGTCTAGCTTTCCCTGTTCAACACATGGGAGACGAGGAGATGACACCAATCCATGGACATGGATATGAGATCTTACAACTTGATCATCTTCCTTATGCTAACCGGTGGCAGGGACAAATGTTTAGAGCGTCGAATGCAATGATCCCTAATCTGGTTTATGGACTCGGAGCTATTGGTAACCGATCCCATCATGTTAACCCTCCTACTATGTCTTCTTTTCATCGCTTCCTTGACACTTTACTTAGGAGACAATACTGGGGCTTAGATCACGTCTCTCTTTCAGATCATCGGCGACGTGTCTTAAGGACACGCAGATTGGCTAGTAACATAGTCCAAAATGTCCGCCATGATAACCGCTATGGAGATGATACTCCGCGAGTGGTTCGATCTAGAAGACGAAGATCTGGCCAACCTTAAGTATAAAGCAGATCATTATCTTGAATTTCCATTACTTCTTGACTGGCTACATTCCCTTCCTATTCCCCCTTCTTGGCCTTGCAATAGTGTCTACTATGCAAGTGATTACACTAGAGATTACGATGGTTATGACGGATTACTTGTATCCTTCTTGACAGCAAATGCCCTCAATAAACAGAGGAGACTTTACCCATTCATAAACTGTCATGAAGCTACAAACTATGTCATGGATATTCCCTTCGAAAACATCCACTTCTTCGCCAACCAACATCTTGACCGACTTCCTTATCCCATTCCCACACCACCGCATTCTGGACTAAACACTCGTCAATACTCCAGAAAGGAATGGAGATCTATCAAAGTCGATCTTTGGAGCCAGAAGAACCATCATCTCACAAGAACCAAGAAACGGATCTCATGGGAAATACGCCAATCTACATGGGAATGGAAACAAAGAGACGATGAAAGACTTAGAGGACTACAACAGGATCTACGGGACCTTTCCATTGGAGATAGAGATCTACCAAGATCACCATACATCGGAATTGGAGATCTGGAGAGAGAGGAAGATGAAGTCGAACCAGTACCCCAATGGGGACAGGTTGATCCATCAGATCAAGGAGGAGACGAGGAATATCATTGGCCTTCCACTGATACTCCCGACGATGAAGAAGAAGAACCAAATCCAGGATATGTTCCTTCTTATATTGACATGGTGTTTAACGCATTAAATGCTGACTCTGATCTTGATATGAATCTAGTCTTGCACATCCTATAATGGCACACTCTCTTCCACAAGATACCACCATCAAGTACGACCCTAAGTTCATCAATGACAAGATCCTTACAGGAAAGATGAACTACCCTATATGGACTGCCATAGTTCGCATGGAACTTGAAGCATACAATGTCTTCAAAATTGTCGATGGCTCCACTACCTATAACAACATGACCACCGCTGCAGAGCAAGAAACTTTTAAAATGGTCGATAGGAAAGTGACGAGCATCATCGGCAAGACATTGGATGTTTCCCTCATCCACTACGTTGATCACACTGAGACCCAACTGACTGCTGCCGATGGCACAGTTACCTTGGCATACGTGTCAAATGCCAAGAGACTCTGGGACCAGATGAAGCTTCTATTCGGCGTACAAGGCAAATCTGCCATATACGCATGCTTCCAAAGAGCCTTAAGGAAGCGCATTACAATCGGACGTTATGCCGACGATTGTAATGAAATCAGAAGCCTCTTCGCTCAGTTGACAGATGCAGGCATAAACATCCCAGAAACATTGAGATGTATGATCATTCTCAACAATCTTCCACATGAACTTTCCAATTCCGCTTCCATCATAATCAATTCCCTTTCTGACGGCGACTTCACCATACAAAATGTGCTTGGACGCATTGCTGACGAGGTAGCCAACTACCAAAATCAACAACATCGTTCATCTGGATCCAGAGTAAATTCTAGACCCAAGACACATGAAGTCACTGCCAATCGGACCGTAGCCATTAAAAAAGGTCCTCCTCCTGCAAACTCCTGGAACCAACAATCTAAACCACAGACTTCCAATCATCCTAATCCGACCAATAACTCCACTTCACGTGGAAGAGGAACTCCTTATGGTCATGGATTGCCAAAATCTAAAAAACCTGGCAAAGGAATGAACAGGAACTGGTTCCAAGCGAGAAAGGGAAAGGCGAAAGCGAATGAAGTTCAGATCGAAGAAGACACTTATGCCAATGAAGTTGTCATGGGAGATCATACCATCTCTTCCAATCCTATAGTCAATCTACCTTCTCCAAGATATCCCACCTTGGATGAAGAGATCCCAGAAGGATTATACGATGAGGCATCCGCCTTGTTAGATGACTACTTGGAAGAGGGAGAAATGGTACCTCAAGAGAATGATTACTATGTGGATGACAATGGCATGGACATGGCAGGTCCATCTTCACAGCCCTTTTAAAGGAGAGGCACTGACACAACTCCAATTCGGTGACCTCATTCATCCTGCGGAGATAAAAGGAGAAACTAATAGGGTCACTCTGCCAAAAAAGCAGAAGAAAGAGAAGGGAAAAGTTGTTTTTTCCATAGGTGGACTCATATCTTCCCATAGTCACAACAATATCCATCAACTGGATATTGCCAACACCCTTTTACCTTCGCATTCTAAACAGGTAGCCGTGGAACAACCACGAGTTAGAGCTGGATCTCCAACACCAGCCCCCTACCTTATCTCAGATTGTTCCTTTGGTGTTGAGAATGTATACTGTGACTTTTATGCTTTGGTGTGCAACACTAAAAACGACCTCACTTTTTCCAAACAACATTGGTTGGTGGACAGTGGCTGTACTGACCACCTAACACCATTTATAGATGACTTCGTCCACCTCGAACATAACGAGAGATTTGCTACTGTCACAAATGGATGAATGTCACCTCTTTATGGACCTGGAAAAGTGATCATTCAAGATCAACCAAACACCACACTCATCTTAGAAGATGTCTGGCACATGCCAGATGCAGCACATAGGCTTCTTAGCCTGAACACTCTTATCAAACGAGGTTACACTTGCAAAGTTGAAAATAACACGACGTGTATTTGGAACACAGAGAATGAGCTGGTCATACGGGCATCTGCCTTATGTCCATCTAACAACCTTCACTGGTTTCGGTCAAACCTGATCCAACCAGAAGTTGCTACACATTCTCTGATAAAAGAAGATTCCTACTCTCTATGGCACAATCATCTTGGCCATATCTCCAAAAATGCTATATGCAACATATCCAAGAATACTCAAGGAGTACCTTCCTTGAAGATCCCTTTACTCACTTCTGCCTGTAAAGGATGTTCCCTTGGAAAGATGACAGATCACTCCTTCTGTCATTCTGATAAAAGAGCTGATCGACCTCTTGCTTTACTCCACACCGATGTTATCGGTCCACAACCTACTCTTCCCCACTCAAAAGCGAGATATATTCTTACCATTATTGACGATTACTCCGGCTACGCCACTCTTGCATTTATGCATGATAAAGCTGCTGTCTCACAACATGTTCGCAACATTTTCAAATGGCTTATGAATCACACTGGCCTCTCCATTACCGCTGTACGTTCAGATCGAGGGGGGGAATATCTTGGACAAGATTTACAATCGTTCTTCGCGTCCAACGGTATAACACACCAGAAAACTGTTCCCTACACTCCTGAACAAAATGGTCGAGCAGAAAGGTTTAATCGAACCTTAATGGAAAAAGCCGAAGCCATGTGACAAGGAGCATGCATGCCACCATCATTCTGGCAAGATGCGGTCGAGACTTCTTTACATATCTATAATCGTCAACCAATGAGAAGACTCCAATGGAAAACCCCCATTGAGAAACTGGAAGGGAAAGTACCTGATGTCTCATACTTCAGAGTATTTGGAACTAAAGCATACGTCTTCATTCCACCGGAACAACAAGCCAACAAATTGTCTCCTAAATCAGAAGAAATGATATTCATTGGATATGAAACCAATACAAAAGGTTGGAGATTCTGGTCAAACAAGAAACGAAGAGTTGTTATATCAACATGTGCTGTATTTGACGAAGAATCCTTCCCATATTGTTCCAAAGAACAAAACGATGGACCGACTCCAATACCAATTCAACATGAACAAATAGACCCTACCGTCCCTGATGATCCAAATGATGAACAATCACAAAATAATGGATCTGATCAATTCAATACAAGAGAAATTCATCATCCATATCCAGTTCCAATTCCAATCATATATCCTGGATATAACCCGGCAATTCCTCCCAATCAACCAGATCCACCTGCAAACGAACGAAGTGCAGGTTCTAAATCATCACCTCCTTCACCACTTCACTGGTCATCTCCATGGATACCACCTAGAGAACCAGAACAATTACAAGGAGATGAAGACATACTTGAAGAATCACCTCTAACACTGCAATCCAGTTCAAGTTCTGAACAAGAACCTCTATCTCCACTGATTCCTGGTATAAGGAGATCACATCCTGATACTCCTAGAACTAGAGAATCACCAACCGATTTACATCATAATAAACGGTTGAGATTACCTTCTATTGAAGAAGAATTAGAGGATCAAGAAGAACTACAAGATAATTGGAGAGTACCGGTTACAGATCCAAGAAATTGGATGCCACCGAGACAAGGCAACATGCCTTCTACTACCTTTCAAACTCTTCCACATCAACATCATCCCTCTGACGAACAAAGACAAACTCGTCGATCAGAGAGAATACCGATCCCAAGAGTATTACCAGATAATGCCTATGGTGATCGAAGTGCTGTGGAAATCGAAAGAACTCTTCAATCCTCCAATGATCATACACAACCAACTAATCTGGAAGATAACCCAGATGACATGTATGAATCATTAATGGTTAATACACAACCATTCTCCGAACACTGGATTAAATTCCATCTCAACGCAGCCATCACTGGAGAAATCCCAAAACAATACAGGGATGTTCTCAAACTCCCATTAGAAGAACAAAAGAAATGGGATGCTGCAATGAAGGAGGAGATTCAATCTTTCAAAGAAAGAAAAGTATGGGATCTCGTGGAATTACCTAAAGGTCGTCAAGCCATCAAAGGGAGATGGACATACGTCAGGAAACCACCATCTAGGGAATTTCCTGAAGGACGATATAAAGCCTGCTATGTCGCAAAAGGCTTTACACAGGTCTTCGGTATTGATTATGAAGAAACCTTCTCACCAGTCGCAAGATTCGAAACCCTTCGACTTCTCTTATCTCTAGCTGCACTCTATGATTGGGAAATCAAGTCACTAGACATTAAGACAGCTTTTCTCTTCGGAGAGCTAGATGAAGAATTGTACATGGTACAACCAGAAGGCTTCATAATAAAGGGTCAAGAGACAAAAGTCTGTCAACTCAGAAGAGCAATATATGGTCTTAAACAAGCCGCTCTTCAATGGAATAAGGCACTTCACAAATCCTTACTCCAAATGGGTTTTAAATGAAGTAGTGCTGACCCAGGCACTTACTTCAAAATTGATGGAAGAGATATCATCATCATGATCATTTATGTTGATGATAGTCTTTTCATGGGTAGCAACAAAACAAAAGTCCTTGCTGCAAAAAAGAAATTCATGCAAAAATGGGAATCAAGAGACCTTGGAGAAGCAAAAGAATATCTTGGCATGCGGATCACCAGAGATAGGAAGAAGAAAACACTCACTCTTGATCAAAACATCTACGCTCAAAAA
Source organism: Spongiforma cf. squarepantsii (assembly GCA_038094135.1). Lineage (NCBI taxonomy): Eukaryota > Fungi > Basidiomycota > Agaricomycetes > Boletales > Boletaceae > Spongiforma > Spongiforma cf. squarepantsii. The sequence goes on along the minus strand of JBBPTK010000056.1, from coordinate 16,319 downwards.
GTGATCAAGAGATTCGGACAAGAGAACTGCAAACCAGTCTCTGTACCACTTCCTACTGGATACAATCCAAAATCAAATATTCAAGAATCCAATCTGATCCTCAGATCGAGATATCAATCAATCATTGGATCACTTCTCTACATCATGCTCGGATCAAGACCTGACATCTCTTATGCTGTCATCAAGATGTCCCAATTTTCTGCCAATCCTTCAGAAGAGCATTTGGAGAAAACAATATATATTGTGCGATATCTATCGTCACACCCAAATTACGCTCTTCAATATAAAGGAACTGGCGAAAATAATGGGATGATAGCATACTGTGATACAGATTGGGCAGGTGATATTGAAACATCGAGATCTACCACTGGCTACATCATCTCACTAGCCAATAACCCAATATCCTGGCTCACAAGACGTCAAAAGAGAGTTAGACTCTCTTCTACCGAAGCTGAATACTGTGGCATGACAGAATGTGCCAAACAGATTCAATGGATTAGAAACGTCTATGGAGACCTACACATCAAACTTGGTCCTATACCAATGTGTGTAGATAATCAAGGAGCAATGTTCTTAGCCCAGAATCCTGCACAAGAAGGTCGTACCAAACATATCAGAAAGGACGACCACTACATTCGAGAAGCAATAGAGTTCAATGAAATCAAACTCTATTATGTGCAAACTGGAGAACAACATGCAGACATGTTTACCAAGAACCTTGGCAAAATTAACTTTGAGAAAGGTCTTCACAGCATCGGTCTCATCAAATTCTCAGGCTAGAATATCTCTAGCAAGGAGGAGTGTTGAGAATATGAGATAATCATATTCTAGAATGGTCTGTTCTTACTTAATACATCCAGACCAGTTCCATTGCTATTCATATTCTTTCTAGAACATTCTATATTCTAGATCGTTCTATATGATGTCATTGTCTTGAACATGACATCATCAGTCTAGATGATTCCATATGACTCATGCTGACTGATTTCACTTACTCATATTTGAAATAAGAGCTTTACACTATTGGCTGTTGTTCACAGCCCTTTACCCTATTTCAAATATTCCTTTTATACTTACTGCGGACTACACAAATACAAACAACATCCTGTAGTATATAAGACCAGGACTTCATCCTGTCTCAATAATGAGTTCTCTACATCGTTCCCTCTTCTATCCACCCAACCACCCAACCCCTTAAGCTTACCAAGACTATAAAGAGTCTTACGTTCTCATATAACCAAGTAAGTAGCAGTCTCTTGCTACTCTCATTATCCCCTTCGTTTCTGCGCTGTAGAAATATCCTTGATGGTATTTCTATACTCGAAACCATCCTCGCACCCCTAGATCGCAGGACGCTACCCCTAGGAACCCCACTACCTCGTTCAAACTGTGTACTTGGACCAGGACAGTCGAAACTTCCAACTCTGACCAGGGACAAATGTCAGACCTTGGACAATACTTGAATAAGATCTTCACTGACCGAAAGGTTCAAAAGTCAGAACTCCTCAAAGTACTCCAGACGGTCTATGACGAGGAACCAGCCACTCCCATCCCCGAGATTGATCCAGATATAGCCATGATAGAGGAGTTGAAGGATGATGAAACTCCAACCAAGGATTTTTAAACGGGAAGGGTAGGACAACAGTTACTACTTCCCCAGCTCTTGCTCGTGTAATTTGTACTTCACCAAACGCCAGATCAATACAACTCCCCATTCTCCTCTCTGTGCTTGGACGAGCAAAATCTGTTGCAAACAAAGCCTTGGTAGATTCTGGCGCCACCGGAAACTTCATCCATCAAACCATCATAACTAAATTCAACCTCCCTCTGGCAAAACTCATGAAACCGATATCTGCAGCCAATGCAGATGGATCACTCAACAAAAACGGGGTAATCCGACATAAAACCACTCTGCAATTAACTGTTGATGGCACCACTACCCTGATCGCACTCTTTGTCCTAAACTGTGGAAAAGAGGAAGTAATCCTAGGAATGCCCTGGCTTCGAGCAGCGAACCCAAACATCAACTGGGTAACTGGAACTATCTCCTTTCCTTTGTCCAGCAAATCCCTTTGTACAAAAGATGAGGAAGATGTTACCCATCGGTACCTTATTCGCTACCTAGGAATGGACCCTTCCACTACGATAGGGCGCCTTTACAATCAGCGGTACGCCCCTCACTGTCTCGACAAGACCACCCTCTCCACACAACTTGCCATCAATGAAGGGATGAAGACCGTCACACTTCCACCCCAACTAGCTGCCTTCAAAAGAGTTTTTGACGACCCCCCAATCGACCGTCTTCCTCCCTCTCGAGGGGAATTTGATTTTAGCATTACATTGAAAGACTCCTTCGTCCCCCATGTTGCCAAAACATACTCACTGAACCCTATGGAGCAGGAGGCTTGTGATAAGTTTATTGCAGAAAACTTGGCCAATGGACGGATTTCCTGATCCTCCTCTCCCCAAGCCTCCCCCTTTTTCTTCATTGCCAAAAAGGATGGCAATCTACAACCCTGCCAAGACTACCACTACCTGAATGATCACACTGTAAAGAATGCCTCCCCACTCCCACGAATCCCAGATCTCATTGACCGACTCAGTAAATCAAATATCTTCACCAAGTTGGACATTCCCTGGGGATACAACAATGTCCACATCCAACCAGAAGACCGTTGGAAGGCGGCCTTCATCACTCCATCAGGACTATATGAGCCAAATGTCATCTTCTTTGGCTTCTCTAACACCCCTCCTGACTTCCAAACACTGATGAACCACATCTTCGGTGATTATCTTGCCGAGGGATGGCTCATCATCTACATGGACGATTTCTGTATCCACAACACTGATAACATGGAGGAACACTGGGAACTCATCCATAAGGTCCTCAAACGGTTTGAGGAACATGAATTGTACCTCAAACTTGAGAAATGCACCTTTGCTGCTAAGGAAATCGACTTCCTTGGCATGGTCGTCTCTGATGGATCCCTTATCATGGATAAAGGGAAATTACTTGCCATCGAACAATGGAAACCTCCAGCCTCCATCAAAGGAACTCGGTCTTTCATCAGGTTCTGCAATTTCTACCGCAAATTCATCCCCAACTTCTCTGCCATAGTTCGCCCCATCCTCGACCTCACTAAGAAAGGTGCCTCGTGGGCTTGGAATTCATCTGCTGATACGGCTTTCTGGACCTTGAAGGATGCCTTCCTCTGCAAACCGGTTCTCCTCCTCCCTGATACCATGTGCCCCTTTACCATCATGACAGATGCCTCTCTTACTGCCTCTGGAGCTGTTCTCATGCAAGCCGACACTAACGGGGATCTCCACCCCTGCACCTATCTATCAAAGACCTTCTCCCCTGCCGAACGAAACTACAATATCTACGATCAGGAGCTTCTTGCCGTCATTCATGCTCTTGAAGAATGGCGCCATTACTTGCAGGGCACTGGCCACACCACCACTGTGCTCACCGACCATCGCAACCTCACCTACTTTCGCCAACCACAGACATTGTCCCGCTGCCATGCACGTTGTAAAACAGTAAAGTTGACTGGGAGGACAAGAGGGGATTCCTCAGCACTCCTAATCAACGAGTTAATGGGGGTGGGGATGAGTCTACTTGACCCTATAGGGACTCTAGAGTAACTGGGGAAGGTCAGCTATGAAGTCCACACCGAATACTCAACAACCCGGTCGGTTTTGTGATGAGAATGATGGCCCGACGTGGCCCGATGTGGCCCGATTGAGGCGAAAGCGGTCGAAGCAAGTGAAGATGGTAGGAAAAATGGTGTCGGTCGTCGAATGCGGTTGGTTTATGGTGTTTCGGTCGTTGTGAGCAAAAGGGAGCTCTCATTTTCATGTATGTACAAACTTTTTATAGTCCGGGCATTCCCAAGACTGTCGAATCAAACGTTAACGCAAGATGAAATGAATGAAACGAAATAAGATGTAATTCTAGAACGCCGTGCCAGGCACAACGTCAAATCCTAAACGCATCTAAAAATAGAACCTGCCCCTGAAACAACCGGGCCGGTCCAAGATCAAAACGAAAATGAAGAAATAACAAAAATAATCAAAAATAAAAGATGAAGAAAGACGACAAGGTTCTAGGGAAAGTGCACCCGATGAACGTCGAAGCACCCCGAGGTCGGCCGATGGGTAAGATCGATTGGGCGTGACTCGAGTACTTCGGGGCTGAAGAGGGAAGCACGAGGCATAAGGAAAATATGTAAAACGAACCAATGTACACGTAGAGACGCCGTGCGCTCTACAACGTTGGCAACTTTTCTTATAGGATTTTACCCTACACTTCCAGCACACCCCTGGCCGTGCTATGGGGCCCACTGATGCCTTATCCCGCTGTGATGACATTGACACCTCCTCCAACAATCAGGCCATTACTCTTCTTCCTGATTCCCTGTTTCTTCGTGTTATTGATGCCCCCCTTGCTGCCTCCTTGTCCTCCACTACTGCTGCCGACCCCTTTGCCCTTGCCGTTTTTGCCTCCCTTCGCCAGGGTGTTTCCCTTGTCCCTCACGCCTCGCTCTCTGACTGGACTGTCTCTGACGGTCTCCTTTACTTTAAACGCCAGTTATATGTTCCTCCCAGGTGTCGCACATCCCTCCTCTCCTCTCTGCACTTCTCCCCCATCGGTGGCCATGCAGGTGTTATTCGCACCATTAACCTTGTCTCCCGCAATTATTGGTGGCCGGGACTCTCTTCTTTTGTCCGACGGTTTGTCCTCGGCTGTGCCACCTGTCAGGCAAACAAGGTTATCACCCACCCCATCATTCCCCCTTTGTCCCCCATTCCGTCTGCCGCCCTTCGCCCTTTCCAGCAGTTGTCCCTTGATTTCATCACTGATCTCCCCCTCTCCGCTGGATATGATTCTATTCTGGTCATGGTCGACCATGGTCTTAGCAAGGGGGCTATTTTCATCCCTTGTCACAAATCTATCACCGCCGAAGGGACAGCTACCCTGTTTTTCACACACATTTTTCCTCAATTCGGTCTTCATGACCGCCTTATCAGTGACAGAGGCCCTCAATTTGCTTCGGCTTTTGCCAGAGAACTAGCACGCCTACTTCACTACGACCATTCACTCTCTTCCGCCTATCATCCCCAAATGGATGGACAAACCGAACATGTCAATCAGGAACTTGAAACATATCTATGCATCTTCTGCTCTGGCCAAACTGACACATGGTCCTCCTTCCTTCCCCTTGCCGAATTCTTCCATAACTCGCTTGCCCACTCCTCAACGGGAGTCACCCCATACTCCCTCATCCTCAGATATGAACCCTGTGGATATCCCCCCCTCGGAAAAACCTTCCTCCCCACCCTAGAACAACGCCTTTTTGCTCTAAACTCCACCAGAAATGAAGCCCTTGAAGCACACAAATGTGCCCAACAAACTATGAAAGAACACATCACATCCAAATTTCAACCCTGGAAAGTCGGAGATAAAGTATGGCTAAACAATGCCAATCTCCACCTCCGATACCCCTCTTGAAAATTAGCTCCTTGATGAGAGGGTCCGTTCGAAATAACCCAAGTAATCTCCTCCGTCGCCTACCGTCTCCGATTACCTCCCACTTGGAAAATTCATGACGTGTTCCACACCTCCCTACTCTCTCCCTATAAGGAAACTGCCGAACATGGTCCAAACTTCCTCGCTCCACCACCTGAAACAATTGATGGCGAAGAGGAATATGAAATTGAAAAGATTCTTTCTCATTGCAAATCTTTCCGATGCCAACAATTTTTAATTTCGTGGAAAGGGTGGCCCTCCAGTGAAAACACGTGGGAGCCCGAAGCGAACCTCACACATGCCAAGCCCCTTCTTAGGGCTTATAAACTCACCCACCCCCGAGACTTCTCTATATGACCTCTACTCCCCTTCACAAAACTGCCTTCGACACTTCAAACCACACGAGCCATTTTCTCACTTTGCTTTTCGTTTTCTTAATAAGATTCCTTCTTCTCATTGCCTTATTCATTCGTACTTTTGCAAACATTCTTACTGCCTGTGGCATCATTCGTTTTAATGTCTTCCTCCACACCCATGCCCTCACAACATGCCTCTACTATCTCCTCCACTTCCCCTCGTACTTCTAGCGGCCCATCCTTCCCCAGCATGTAGACCACTCTCATGGGAGAACGATATGCCCATGTTCCCATTGTACCTCCACTCCTCGACACCCCCATCCAGAATGCTCTATACACCCACATCCTAGAGGATCCTGCTCTTATCCACCTCATCGAAGATAAAGCAGCTCTCCTGGAGTTGGAACATTTCGACCCTTTATTCAACTCCATCCACCTATACCACAGCTATGCTCGTCTCTGCATGTATATGCACGACGCCTTTTCTGTCTCCTCCACCATCCCTTCTGGAGCAATCCAGTCCACTCTCAACAAACTCCCCCCTCGTATCCTCGAAACATTTGCTACCACCTGACTTCCTGACATAATTCCCACTATTCACCCCGCACACTTTTGGGATGCCCTCCAGCCATGGTGGACTTCCATGACTATCACTCAACAGGAAATATACGCGGCTGAGGCTACTCGTCGTTACCCAAATGCTTTCCCTCCCTTTCCAACCAGATGCATCAGAGCTCTCACCTTGCCCCCTGTCGACATCAACTCCCCACCCAGGCAGGTGGCCATCAGAGCTAGTGGACCTCCCTCCATCGACCTCACCAACCCCCCTCAATCTACCACTCATCGTACACATTCGACATCATCTTCTCTCTTGTCCTCTGTTAAGCTTGTTACCGAGGAGCTCACGAAGAGTCACATCGAGGTAAGCAAGCGACTTGGTAAAGGATCGAGAGTTCAAGGTTGAATGAGTTGGAACTCGATCACAAGGTTTCTGTGGATTTCAAGGATAGATTACAAGGGAGACCAAGTAGGTCGAAGTTAGGGAATACATGAGCAGCTACTGGGGTTTATATAGGTACAGGTAGTTGCTATACTGGGCAGTCCGAAGGCAGTGGTACTGCGGCTGCGGAAGGCTGTGAGTTCTGATGAAAGAAAAGAAGTAACAAGGCTGTGGAACAGCCGGTCGAAGAACAGAAGCTAGGATGTACACGAATGGAAGTAACGAGGCAGTGGCATGCCGAGCGAAGAGCGGAAATGAGTAGTACAGCCACAGTCGTACAAAGACGGAAATGAAACGTAACATTACCCCCGTACTAAGAGTTGAGCTCCGCCGAGACTAAAACTCTCTAGAGGAAAAGACCGGGGAACCAGTCATGTTGGACTCAGCAGTGTTGTCCACGTATCCATCAGAAGGATCGTCGAGGTAGTCATCCTCGTCGAGGAGGGTAGAGGAAGTGGGGGGAGAAGGAGGAGGGGGTACTCGTCGAACAAGACGAGGGCAGCGAGCCTGAGTATGACCAGGCGAGGTGGTGTGACAATTGGGGCAGTTGTAGAGGGGGCAGTTGACGCGGATATGTCCCAGGGAGTGGCACTCGAAGCAGGCGTCATGGTAGCGGGCATGGTCAGGAGGGAGGGGTCGACGTCCCTCGTTCATGTCAGTCTCTACGATGTGACGAGTCTCGGCATCCCAAAGGGCTTGTGCCTCTTCATCATCGAGGGGAGAGGAAGATGCAGAAGGTGTAGCAACAAGGGGGGTGGCAACTGCAGGGGACGAGGGATATGGGGAGGAGACCGTGGGTTGGCGTCGAGCACGAGTTTCGAGGAATTGGTTGAGAGAGATAAGGAAATCGCGCATATCAGTCTGATGGAAAACTTCCAAGAGGTGTTCGTCGATGGAGTTAGCAACTGACAAGAACATATTCGAGGTAAGGAGGATGTTGTGGGGGAGGATATTGTCCTGGCGAAGGACTTGGGCGAGGTGACGGATGCGGTTGGATTGGAGGAACGTTAGGTACGTGCGATATAAGACCGAGTCACAGTCAAGATGGGCGGCGATGGGGATGGCGAGTCTGGGGTCAAGGAGTTGATGGGTTAAGTAGTGACAAAGGGACGGAGAGGCAGAATTTCCTGGGTAAACAGAGAGGCCATCGGGGGGGGGGTAGTTACAGCGGTGAAAACAGTAGTGGGTGAAGTAGGAATAAACGAGTTGAATGTAGAAATACCATAGTACAAACCAGAATTGCGAGTAGCGACGGTGGAATAACCATCAGAGTGAGGTGGAACGGAGTTGGCAGAGGTACGATTTTGAGAGGAGGGGGAGACATTGGACAGGGGAGAAGAGGGAGACGTCGAGGAGGAGTTGGAGGACGAACGACGGATAGGAATAGCCATTTGGTGTAGTGCGAGGTACTCACTTAGAGACACGTCTAGCACGGTGGGAAGAGGAAAGAGACTGAGGAAAAACCTTGGGGTGAAGACGTTTATAAGCGTTCAAGGTTGTTTGGGCATGTTTTAATTCGGACTCATTAATCCAAGAGTCTTCTTCGGCAGTATATCCCTTCCAGCGAATGAGGAACGAGCGATGAGGCGGAGCTCCGCGGTGGCGTAAGATCTTTTCAATTTCATATTCTTCTTGATTATCAATCAAGTCAGGTGGTGGTGCTGGGAAGTTCAGACCATGAATGTCATTTTCGCGATAGGAGGATAACAAGGAAGCATGGAAGACCAGATGGATCTTCCAGGTTTTTGGGAGTTTTAAGCGGTAGGTGATCGGGGATAGTACCTCAGTAATCAGGAATGGACCTTCACGTTTGGGAAGAAACTTATGAGGGGACAAGGTCCGATGGAGATTGCGGGCTTCCAACCACACCTTATCTCCTTTGGTCCAGGGGGAGAAACCTTTGGTTGAGCGAGATTTCATGACCTGGCGAGCTAGTTCGTGGGCTGCTAAGGCTTTGTCTCGAGCTGCGGAGAGGGTTTTAATCCTTTGTTCGACTGTGGGGACAGGAGAGGTGGTTAGGATAGTGGGGAGGGGTTTGGGTTCATAGCCCATCATAAGGTAGAACGGAGATTTGCCGGTGACGGAGTGAGGACGGTGATTGTGTGCAAATTCGGCGGAGATGATATGTTCCGCCCAATCGGTAGGTTTGTCATGGCAATAGATTCGAAGGAAAGTTTCAATTTCCTGATTGACCCGTTGTAGAGCTCCGTGCAGCTCTAGGTTTACATTGAGTGTTTTTCATCCTTTTCAGTGACTCCCCATTCGTTCCCTTTGTAGTCCGACTCATTTTACAAATAGTCCGACCCATTTTCAAGTAGTCCGACCAGTCCAGGCACATTAGTCCGACCGGACTAAGTCCGGACTTCTTATTTCCTATTCCGGACTTACTCCTGTTTGTTCCTTAGTGTTCCTGATTCTTATTTTATCATCCTTACAAAGTCTCGGGCATTCCCAGACTATAAAAGATTGTTCTCCAGTATTTTTAATACATCTTTTCGCACCTTCGATCTCAAAGCACCTCCGGACCGACCTCCTAAGCATTCCTACGACCTCTCCCTTTGAGTTCACCATGGAACTCATCCTCCTCGACCTCCCTTCACATTTCCGACCGGACTTCTACAGGACTCTCTCAGGACTTCTACCAACAGTTCTAGGACTTCATAGGACTTCATTCTCTACATTCCTTTACCTATTCCTGACCTTCCTAGACCCATACCACCTCTTTGGGGACGAGCAGACTCGCACCCCATACTATAGGTCTTGACCCCTCAGTCAAGATCTTCGTTTTATACCGTTCTGTTTCTCCATCAGATTGGGGGTGATATGCGGTGGACAGGGCGAGGCGATAGCCGACAAGTCGTCCTAGTTCCTTGGCAAAGGCGGAAGCGAATTGTGGACCTCGATCGGATATCAGGGAATCGTGAAGGCCAAAGCAGAGGTAGACTTTGTGGTAGAAAAGGTTGGCAACACCTTTGGCGGAGACAGTTTTCTTGGTAGGACAGAGAATTACCCCCTTACTAAGCCCATGGTCTACCACGACCATGAGACTATCAAAGCCAGAAGAGGGAGGGAGATCAGTGATGAGGTCACAGCTAAGGGATTGGAATGGGCGAGAGGTGGAGGATTTAATGGGGGAGAGAGGGGGGACTGACGGGTGAGTATTAGCTTTGAACTGTTGGCAGTGAGAGCAACCAGAGACGTAAGAGTTAACGAAGTGAGCGAGGTCCGGCCACCAGTATTCAGCAGATACAAGTTGGCGGGTTTTGAGAAGGCCAGGGTGGCCCGCAGAGGGGTGGTCATGGCAGTTGGAGACAACAAGGGTACGCAGGGAAGGAGGAACATAGATACGATCGCGAAAGAATAGAATACCAGCATCGAAGTGCCAGTCAGAAAGGCGAGAACGGAAACGGGGGGGAACAGAGCCATTGAGGGCTTGAAGAGAAGTAAGTACCAGGGGGTCATCAGTGGAGGAAGCGACGAATTTAGAATGTAAAGAGGTATCAATGAGATTAACAAAGAGAGAATCAGGAAGCAAGGTAACAGAGGAATTATCAGAGGAAGAATCGGGACATAAATCAGGGCGACGAGAGAGAGTGTCAGGGGCGGCAAGGAGTTTACCAGGGACATGAATGAGTTTGAGATCGAAGTCGGCGAGGTCCAAGAGCCAACGAGCCTGGCGGTGGTTGAGGTTGCGGGGTTGACGGAAGTATGTGAGGTTCTTGTGGTCAGTGAAAACCTGGATGGGGAAGGGCGACCCGTGAAGATAGTGTCGCCAGTCCTTGAGAGCGAGGATGATGGCAAGGAGTTCGCGATCGAAGATGTCATAGTTCCGTTCGGCAGGGGAGAAGGTGGAGGATCGGTAGGCGCAAGGGTGCCAGGCGCCATTGGAATCAGTTTGAAGGAGCACACCGCCAGTGGCATGTTTGGAAGCATCGGAGGCGATTGCAAAGGGTCAGGAAAGGTCAGGGAGGACTAGGACTGGGGGAGTGAGGAATGCGAGTTTAACAGCTTCGAAGGCAGTCTGTCGGTGTGGGGACCAATCCCATGGGGTGTCTTTGGCAGTGAGGTCGATGAGGGGGCGAGCCAATTGGGAGAAATGAGCGATGAATTGGCGGTAGAAGTTGGCAAAACCCAAAAAGGTGCGGACTTCCTTGACAGTTTTAGGGACGGGCCAGTCTTGTAGTCCTTTGAGTTTAATTGGATCGGGGGCTAATTCGTTGTGGCGAACGATCATGCCAAGATATTCAACCTCGGAGGCAGCAAAAGTGCACTTCTTTAATTTGAACCGAAGTTTAAGATCTCAGATGCGAGCGAGGAGCCGTTTGGTTCGATCGATATGGGTGAGGGGATCTGAGGAAAAGATAAGGATGTCGTCCATGTAGATGACTACCCAACCTTCAGCGATGAGGTCTCGAAAGGCAGTGTCCATGAAGCGTTGGAAAGTGGAGGGAGAGTTGTTGAGACCGAAAAACATGACCATGGGTTCAAAGAGGCCAAATGGGGTGGAGAATGCCGCTTTCCATTGGTGGCCATCTTTAATACGAATGTTGTTATACCCCCAACGAACGTCGAATTTGGTAAAGATGGTGGCTCCCTTCAACTTATCCAGTAGGTCAGAGATGCGTGGAAGGGGGTAGACATCGCGGACGGTGTGTTTGTTTCGGTATCGGTAGTCCTGACAAGGCCGAAGGGATCCGTCCTTTTTCTTGACAAAGAAAATGGGGGAAGCTTGGGGGGAAGAGCTAGGGCGAATCTTTCCCGATTTCAGATGTTCGTCAACAAATGCTTTAGCAGCAGCGAGTTGGTCACGGTCTAACGGGTAGGCTTTGGCATTGTAGGGAGTGAAGGATTTGTTGAGATGAATTTCGTGGTCGCAGTCGCGGATCGGAGGCAACCCTTCAGATTCGGGTTCCTCGAAGATGGGGGCAAATTCTGCGAATTCTGGGGGAAGGGTTATTTTGGGTTTAGCAGAGTCGGCGGCAATGGCTAGGTTGGTTGCTGTGGTAGTGGCAGCTACTACAGGAATGTCGACTGCTAGGGTTTTGGCTTGCCAGTCAATAGTCGGGTTAATTTTCCTAAGCCAAGGAGCTCCTAGGATAATATCCTCCACTCCGCAGATCATGACATGCAGAGCGATAGTCTGAACTGCTCTGCCAAATTTCAGTTTGACCAAGGAAACATGGCGGATGAATCCTTGCTTGTTTCGTGATGCATCGACATTATGGACAGGAATAGGTTTCTTGAGTCTGGTGAGGGGTAGGCGATGTTTCCGAGCAAAGAGGGTATCAATGCAACAGATTTCTGCCCCAGAATCGATCAGGGCAGAGGTTTTGACAGTTGGTAGTCCAGGAGCAGATACAGATAGGGGAAGGTGAATGGAGTTCTTATTCTTATCTGCTAGAAGTACATGGACAGTGGCTACAGTGGAGGGGGTCTTCGTCGACAAGGTCCTCCGTTTTAAAAATCCTCAAGGGAAAGTTTGCCTACTTTGACCGCAAGGTCGTCATCATCAGAGACTTCCTCAACCTTAGGGAGAGTTTCGGTGGTGGAGACCTGCTTAACAGCGGGTTTCTTTGGAGTAGAGGTGAAGTGGGGGCAGGCGGTGGAGAGGTGTCCGGATTTCCTGCATCGGAAGCAGAGTCCTTTCTCGATGCAGCGTTTTCTTTCCTCAGGAGTAAGTCGAGCCACTCGGATGGCGTCGACGTCCATAGCGTCGGGATCTTTGGCTGGGGTGGTTGTCTTAGGAGTGGCGGTAAGGTGGGTGAGGAGCGAGGAGGGGTTCTTTCGGCTGCGTCCGATGGCTTCAACCCGTTCCCACTGAGCTTGGAAGAGAGCCGTCTTCTTGTACCAGTCCTCGATCTTAGTGGGAAGGGTTTCCATGCGATGGACCTGTTGGCAGAGGGGGAGAGGAATGCCCGAAGAGAAGAAGGAGATAAGGACGGCCTCGTCGGTGATACCTGAGATGGCGATGTTCTGTCTGAATTGGGAGGTGTATTCGAGGAGGGGAAGGGACTTGGAGACACAGGCAGAGTTGAGCCAGGTAATAGCTTGGTTCTTAGTGTCGTAGTGCTCGAAGGCGGCTTTGAAGTCTTCAATGAATTGGTCCATGGTTCCGAAACTGACGGGTTTCTTTTCCATGGCTTTGCGTCTAAACGTAGTAGCCCAGGTGAGGGCCGATCCCTTTTTCATAAAGGAGAGAGCGTAGCCGATTTGCTTGGCGTCAGTGTTGTAGACGTCGGTGTTGATCAGGAGATAAGTTCGGACGGTGGTGAGCCATTTGATCGATTTGGCATACGAGCCATCAAAGTCGTCAGGGGTGCCGAGGCGGAGTTCAACGGGTTTGGAAGACATATCGATGGGGGATGGGGATCGAGATGAAATGTCAAAGATTCGTCCTGTTTGGGCGATAGGGATGGGTGAGGGTGGAGTTGGACTTCTGGGAATGGAAGTGGCAGAGAGGTGATGAGAAAGGCGGAGTGTTTCGTCCTCGGTATCAGTTGCTACTGCAACGTCGTGGTCCGAGTCTGGGTCAAGGGAATCTGGGTCAAAGGGTAGTGGGAGACAAGAAGTTCGTTCGTCGTTCGAAGATTCAGAGGGTCTAGGGTTTCTGTGGGATCAGTGAGCACTCCAAGGGGCTCGAGCAGAGGGACGGTGGTGATCAATGGTGAACTAGTGTAGAAGACTAGTTAGTCAAAGGGGAGAAATAAAACTTCGACCTTTTGCTAAGCTTGTTACCGAGGAGCTCACAAAGAGTCACGTCGAGGTAAGCAAGCGACTTGGTAAAGGATCGAGAGTTCAAGGTTGAATGAGTTGGAACTCGATCACAAGGTTTCTGTGGATTTCAAGGATAGATTACAAGGGAGACCAAGTAGGTCGAAGTTAGGGAATACATGAGCAGCTACTGGGGTTTATATAGGTACAGGTAGTTGCTATACTGGGCAGTCCGAAGGCAGTGGTACTGCGGCTGTGGAAGGCTGTGAGTTCTGATGGAAGAAAAGAAGTAACGAGGCTGTGGAACAGCCGGTTGAAGAACAGAAGCTAGGATGTACACGAATGGAAGTAACAAGGCAGTGGCATGCTGAGCGAAGAGCGGAAATGAGTAGTACAGCCACAGTCGTACAAAGACGGAAATGAAACGTAACATCCTCCAACAGTAGCCGCAGTCGTTGGAACCGCTCATCCGTGGGAACCTCACCAACCCAACCTTATCCTCCCCCGATTTCCCGCACCTCTTCCGAATCTCGATCAGTGATATTTATCGCTCCCCAGCGGTCCACCTCTCAACTCGAACGGAATGATTGTGGAAATTCTCCTTCAACTGCAGAACTTCCCCTATCCCCTGCCTTGTCTGTGCGTTGACTCATCACCATTACTGCAACTGCCCCAATTACTATTGCGACCACTGCCATGGAGCCGGACACCCCGGATATGACTGTCCTTCCCTCCACCACTGCTGCATTTGTGCCAATATCAGTCATGTGGAACAGAACTGTCTGGACAACCCTGAGGATAATCAACCCTTCGACAAGGAGGAGTGGAATGTTGGTGATGTGATTGAGCGCAACACCGGTGGTGATTCGGTGTAGAATGATAGTGGCATTGGTGATTCCACTCTACGAAGGGGCTAATGTTACAGTTCATGTCAATCTGAGGAGTTGTGTGGTAGAAGAGTCCTGGTTATCCATCCTCCCGATCGATCGGGCACTTCATTTCTCGCATCTTTCCATTTGTTAACCCTTTTCATTTCCACTACTGTTTCAGCCATTGTTTCGGTACATGTTTCAACAACACAACCTTTTCATTTCCGCTATTGTTTCAGCCGTTGTTTCAGTACGTGTTTCAACAACATGACCTTTTCGTTTCCGATTATTGTTTCTGATACACGAGGCTGTTTACTTCCGCTCTTCTTTGCCTCATGTAAGTTACCATTCTTGTCCTGGTCCGTGCACGATCCCCTACCTATAAAAACCCATCTCTTCTGTACTTGTAAACCTAAGCTAGTTCTGCGCAATCATAGCTCAGTATACTAGTGACCTTAGTCTGAAAGAGTGACTAAGAGAATATCCTCTCATTCATAACCTTTACTCGAGTGACGCGACTCTTTGTGAGATCCTCCTTGAGCTTTGTGGTTACTAGGAACTTGAGCTCGGCGTTAACAGACACGGACTGACGCTAGTTGAGGGGGAGTGTTGACATACGCTAGGTTTCGTACATTTACAACTAGCTTACTTTCTTTAGTATCTCATTCCCACCTTTCATCCTTCATTATTTTCTCGCTTAGTTCGTTGCATCCCTCAGTCATTTCACTACGTTCAACTGAGGTATGCACTCACTTACACTCGTTATTACTTATACTAACGTGTACCGTAGCTCACTATTCATTAGGTACACAATACAGTCATTTCACTACGTTTGACTGAGCTCACTATTCGTTAGTATCTTCATTCTCTATTTCCTCCTCTTCTTCTTCTTCAACAGTTGGTAGACGTTGGATTTTATGTCTATGCAGGTCTGTTGGAGAATTACGAACACAAGTTGAATCGGGTTTGAGTCTTTTTGCTCCAGGTATGAGTGGAGATAACTCCTCCTGATTCGTTATATCTTGGTCTAAGGTGGTAATATCCTCTGGGGGTTTCCACGGTGACCATGATGGTGATGGGGTTGATTCTTGTTTGATAGAATCATCTGGTTGATTGGGAAGATTGCCAATATTTCCTGGGTAGTATGGTATTGGCATAGGTACCGGAAATGGATATGGGGTAGATTCTCGGATAGGTGGATCAGACCTAGGTGGAGAATCATTTGGAGGATCGTCATGAATGGTAGGGTCTGTTTGTTCATCTTGAACAGGTATTGGGGTCGGTTTGTCATTCTGTTCTTTGGAGCAATATGGAAAGATGTTTTCATCGAATATGGTGTTGGTGGATATCACCATTCTTCTTTGTTGTCTAGACCAAAATCTCCATCCTTTTGTGTTGGATTCGTATCCTATAAAGATCATTTCTTCCGATTTGGGAGAAAGTTTATTGGGTCTTCGTTCGGGTGGAATAAAGACATATGCTTTAGATCCGAAGACCTTGAAGTAAGAGATGTCTGGTTTCTTTCCTTCAAGTTTCTCTATGGGGGTTTTCCATGAGAGTCTTCTCATTGGTTGACGATTATAGATGTGTAAGGATGTTTCAACTGCATCTTGCCAGAATATGGGAGGCATACATGCTCCTTGGTGCATGGCTTCAGCTTTCTCCATTAAAGTGCAATTAAAGCGTTCTGCACGTCCGTTTTGTTGAGGAGTATATGGAACGGTTTTTTGATGAGTAATACCATTGGACACGAAGAATGACTGTAGATCTTGTCCAAGATATTCTCCTCCTCGATCTGAACGTACAGTGGTGATGGAGAGCCCAGTTTTATTCATGAGCCAGAGGGCGAT
>JBBPTK010000055.1:0-38471 GCA_038094135.1 Spongiforma cf. squarepantsii | reverse complement strand
CCATGGACTTGAGAGTGGCTGGGACATGATTAAGTTGTAACTACGTTTTGTTTTTCTGTCGTTATATATGCAATAAACCCACGGGTAAACCCTCAACGGGTTGTCCAAGGGTACTTTTAATCTGACCCGTGCTCAAACCTGGACCCTCACAAAGGGTCCGGGTTTTTAGCGGGTCTGGCTTCGGGTTAGCACTTGGACACCAACGGGTTACCCGTGCTCTAGCCTAATTGTAAATGAATTCCAATCGGTAATAGGAATTGACTCCCATAACTCTATCTCATCAGGCCATACATAGCAGAGTGCAATCGGCTTATGCATTTCAGCCGCTATGCCGAGCTCCTCAAAGATCGAATCGAAAAAGGATAAAAATCTGTCTAAGTTAGCTGGGTTACCGTCAAAACACAGTGTGTTCAGTGTGGTACGTAGGGGTAATCGTAAGTGAGACGTCTGGGCCATGTCCGTAGTGACAAGCACAGGATGTGAAATGAATGGATATAAATGGAAATGCAATAAAGCTGAATGTCAATCGGTGCCAGTCGGTCGGTGACGTAATCAGAACGGAAACCAGGAAAATCGGGAACAGTAACGTACGTGAAACAAAGGCGCTCGGCTATGCAACAGAAAAGGAATGTATGTGATGTGAGTACAAGGTAAGTGCACTGCTCCTGTAGTGAAGCAGACCAGAATGGAAAGTTTAAGTCAAAGCGAGAAAATTTTCGGAAGGAGGTGGAAAATTTTTAGAGAAGAGGGAAGTGACCTTTAAAAACCCAAGGAACTACCCCTCATGGTGGGCTCCAGTTGTAAAACAGTAAACTTGTCTACGTTGGTAGAGCAAGTCTAGGTGGGGACGAGTATACTCGACCCTATAGGGGTGGTATGGGCTTAGGCAGGTCGGACTAGTGGTTTGAGGTGATGAAGAGATGAACCTGAGCGGTTCAAAAGAAGGACATCATAGGTCTGGTCGAAGTCAGGTCGGTCAGGAAATGTGGTCGAAAGAGGAGGAGAATGAGTTCCGTAGTGAACTCAAGAGGGAACGGTGTAGGGATGGTCAGACAATAGATGAGAACGAGACAGTAAATGGAAGATCCTTAAAAGTCCAGAAAACAAACTCTTTATAGTCCAGGAATGCCCAAGACTGAGTAAATATGTTGATACAATCAATAACAAATGTGTATGAAAGATCAGGAACAAGTCCCAATGAAATAGGGGCAGAATTGAAAGAGGTATACTGACGGGCCGATCAAGGCCGAGTCGGCCGAGTTCGATCGAATCGGTCGAATCTAATGAAAGTGATCGGAGCAAAGATAAGATGAATCGGAAGGGAAAGGTAAGTAATAAGAGTCAATGAAAACAACGAAAAATGTCAAATGTAAACCTAGAGATCCACTGAGCTCTACAACGGACCAGCTGATGCTCCTAGACTATCTGGCCACAGGGATGGACATATGTAAAGATAGTGGAGAAGATATTGAGCCAACAGGTTCAACCAGTCTCTGCTGAGGAATGGATTACCCAGGCAGCCAAGTATCATGCCCAGCAACTAGTGTTGCCACAGTTTCAAACCAGCAATTTTTTTCTTGCTCATTTTTTCTCAAATCTATATACTTATAGGGAATGAAATGTGGTTTTTGATCACAGCATTTAGCCAAAAAAAGAACTGTGTGAATTGGATCAGCCAATGTTGAGTTATCTCACTTAGACTGATATGTGGTTTGAATGAAATCACACCTACTGTTTCACTCATATCTCATGAATGGCCAATGAATGTTAATTTGTGTTTCTATGCTTTTTGATAGATATAGATGTTAGCTACATTTCATTCACTGGAAGGTTTACAATCCATCAAGAAATGGAGATACTATAAGCAAAACTGGACCAAAAAACCAAAAATGTCAAAAACCAGACTGTGACATCGCTACCAGCAACAAAGGATCACCAATATGAAAGCTGAAAGGGGAGGTAACTTGCAAAAGGCTCCCAGAGACCTGAATGCAATGGATGTTGATACCATCAGACTCTCATCTGTGAATAGGGCTCGACACCTTAAAGAAAACTGCTGCTTTATCTGTCACAAAGTTGGCTGTTCTTCCCATAATCACCCTCGCTCCCCTAGGTCGCCAGTTGCCACCCCTAGGACCACTATTGCACCAAGGCTACATGCATGGACAAGGACCATCAAAACTCTTCAGGAACAAGGACAGATGTCAGACTTGGAGCAATACCTAAACAAAATCTTTACAGACAAGAAGGTCAAGAAGGAGGAACTCTTAAAAGTACTCCAAACAGTCTATGGTGAAAAAGAAATTCCCCCTATCCATGACCTGGATGCCAACATAGCCATGATTGAAGAACTCAAGGAAGATGAACCTTCCTCCAAGGATTTTTAAAAGGAAAGAGTAGGACAACAGTTACTGCTTCCCCAGCTCTTGCTCATGTAATTTGTACTTCACCTAACACCTGATCAATACAACTCCCCATTCACCTTTTAGCATTCGGACAAGCAAAATCTGTTGCAAACAAAGCCTTGGTTGACTCTGGAGCCACTGGAAATTTCATACACCAATCCCTAGTATCCCAACATAACCTACCCCTTGCTAAACTTGCCAAACCAATCTCCACAGCCAATGCAGATGGAATGTTGAACAAGAACAGAGTAATCAGACAAAAAACCACCTTACAACTAACCATCAATGGAACCACCTCTCCAATCACCTTGTTCATTCTAAACTGCAGAAAGGAGGAAGTTATCCTTGGAATGCCTTGGTTCCGGACAGCTAATCCAAACATTAACTGGACTACTGGAACTAGTGTTTTAAGGTCCGGTCCTAGAACCGACCAAAAACCAGTCCAGGATCAAACCAAGACCGACCAAGACCGACCAGAATGGTCTGGTCTGGTTTGGTCTTTTGTTGGTTCAGTTTTGGTCATTTCAGATCTTGAAAAATAAAAAACCAATTGAAGACTGGTCATAACCGGTCATGACCGACTCGGATAAATGCCCGCCATTGGGACCAATCTGACCCCCATTCGCCCAAATATTTCTACTATTTTAGGAAATTGTTTCGATTTTATAGAAACTAATTGATGATTTGTTGACATATAGGCTGAGATTGCTCATATCGCAGCCAACTGTGGTCCGATCGATGAGCTTAGTAGGTCAGATTCAGGATGGTGGTATCTACTACATCCGGTACAGCCACCGCTAAGCGTGCCGATCACTTCGTAATGCTCCCTGGGTGAGTATTTCTGAGTGACATCACCAAATAACATGTAATCTTAAAATAGTCATATCTCACTCATTTCTTAACCGATTTACATTAAAAAAATATGGATAGAAAGCTATGAATGAGTACTATATTATTGGCTACCAAGACTGGTCAAAGACTGAAACTGAACCGAAAATAACCGAAAAAGACTGAAAAATCGTTTTTTTTTGGTTTTGGTTCGGTTTTTTCCATATCAGGGAATTACCAAAACTGGTTATGGTTTGGTCCTAGCCAAAAAAGGCAAAAAACCGAACTGGACCGGACTTTAAAACACTAACTGGAACCCTCTTCTTCCCCTCTATCCCAAAAGCAATATGAAGAGAACAGGAGAAAGATATCTCCCATTGCTATCTTCTGCAATATCTCGGAATGGACCCCTCCCTAGAACTGGGGTATCTTTATAACCAACAATATGCCCCCCACTGTCTTGACAAAACCACCCTTTCTACTCAATTGGCCATTGATCAGGGGACAAAGACAGTCACCTTACCACCACAGCTATTAGCCTTCAAACAGGTGTTTGAAGATCCTCCCACTGATTGCCTCCCACCATCTCAAGGAGACTTCAACTTCAGTATCATCCTTGAAGACTCTTTCGTCCCCTGGGTGGCCAAAACCTATTCTCTCAACCCCATGGAACGGGAAGCATGTGACAAATTTATCCAAGAAAATCTAGCCAATGGTCACATATCCTGATCTTCTTCCCCACAAGCTTCCCCTTTTTCTTTGTTGCCAAGAAGGCAACTTATGCTCTTGTCAAGACTACAGGTATCTCAATGAACACACAGTCAAGAACACAGCCCCCCTCCCTTGTATTTCCGACCTCATTGATTGACTTAGCAAGTCGAATATATTCACCAAGCTTGACATCCGATGGGGATACAACAATGTTCACATCTGTCCTGAAGACCAATGAAAAGCAGCTTTCATCACTGTTAGATTAATTTACGTAGTTTGACCAAAAGTACTCATAGCTACATGTAGATTACTAATACATTAGAGTTGAGTTTATAACCACTACCGTGGCACAACCTGCGTGTTTGTCATTGTGGCCATTTTGCTCAACATAAACTCAACTCTTGCTGAATTGTTGTGACTGAGGTGCCACCACTGTGCCCTCAGGTCCCATTCGTGCTATCCCATTTACTCATCTTGCCTGGTTGGGGCCAAAGCCAATCACTCATTGCTCATTGTCACCTACTGGGGCCATATCCAGTTGTTTCCACTCTTGCTCATCATCACCTGCTGGGGCTGTATCCAGTTGTTCCCATTGTTGTTTTCATTGTTGCTTGTCACCTGCTGGGGCTGAATCCAGTTGTTCTTGTCATTTTTCGTTCATTGCTCATTCATTCTTGCCTGCTGGGGCTGAATCCAGTTATTGTTGTTGTTGTTGTTTGCTCACTGTCATTGCCGTTTGCTCATAGTCATTTGCTCTTGCCTTCTGGGGCTGAATCCAGATGTTCCCAATGTTTCTGCTTCTGCTTGCTTGTTTCCATTTGTTGTTGCTTGCTCTCATTGCTTCTTGCCAGTTCTCACTCGGTTCCACTCATCCCTGCTCACTCTCAAAGTTGCCTGCTTATAGCCAAATCCAGTCATTTCCACTGCTGCCCATTCAGAGTCATTCTTGCACGTTCCCATTGCTGCTTGCTTGTTCTTGTTTGGTTCTGCCCATTTCCCACTCACTCTCCCCTTGTCCCCACTGTCTGCCACTCTCATTTTGCCATGCTGCACTCATGTTTTGCCAGCCATGTTGCTGCCATTGCAAATTTCCCATGCTCCAGAAGGATGAAATGCAAGATCAGACAAACTGTTGCACTGCAGAATAGCACTTTGTCACTTTCTAGTCATAGGAGATCATTTTCATTGGCACACTTGAATTCACTCATACCTTTCACTTGAGAAGGGATGTTAGATTAATTTATGTAGTTTGACCGAAAGTACTCATAGCTACACATAGATTACTAATACATTAGAGTTGAGTTTATAACCATTACTGTGGCACAACCTGCATGTTCATCGTCGTGGCCATTTTGCTCAACAATCACTTCCTCTGGTCTATATGAACTGAATGTTATGTTTTTCGGCTTCTCCAATGCTCCCCCCAATTTCCAAACCTTGATGAATCACATCTTTGGTGATTATCTTGCCAAAGGATGGCTCATCATTTATATGGACAACTGCTGCATCCACAATGCTGACAACATGGAGGAACACTGGGAACTCATCCATAAAGTACTCAAATGGTTTGAAGAACATGAACTCTACCTCAAACTTGAAAAGTGCACTTTTGTGGCCAAGGAAAATGATTTCCTTGGCATGGTAGTCTCTAGGGGATCACTTATCATGGACAAGAGGAAACTACAAGCCATTGAACAATGGAAGCCTCCTGCTTCAGTCAAAGGAATGCAGTCATTCATTGGGTTCTGTAATTTTTACCACAAATTCATCCCTAACTTCTCTAATATCATCTGTCCTATCCTCAACCTCACCAAGAAAGGAGTCCCTTGGTTCTGAACTTGGTTGCCAATGCTGCCTTCCACACACTGAACTCCCTCAAAAAATCCATTCTCCTGTTGCCTGACATTTCAAAACCTTTCACTGTTATGATGGATGCCTCCCTTACTGCATCAGGTGCAGTTCTCATGCAGGCTGACATGAATGGGGATCTCCATCCTTGCACTTACCTTTCTAAAACATTCTCTCCTGCTGAATGGAACTACAATATTTACAACTGGGAACTCCTCACTGTCATCCACACTTTGGAGGAGTAGTGTACAGGGCACTGGCCATACCACCACCATCCTTACCGACCATCGCAATCTCACTTATTTCCGTCAACCACAAAAACTCTCTCACCATCACACCCACTGGCAACCTTTCCTCCAGGATTTCACTCTCCATTTCCTCCACACCCCTGGTACTACTTCCATGGGGTCTGTGGATGCTTTGTCTCATCGGGATGAGGTGGACACCTCTTCCAACAATCAAGCTCTTACCCTCCTCCATGACTCTCTCTTTGTTCATGCTACTGACACTGCCTTCCTTTCCTCACTCCTTGACACTACTTCCACCAACCCCTTTGCTTCTGCTGCCTTTGCTTCTCTTCACCAAGGGGTTTCTCTCTTGCCATGTGCTGCTTTACATGATTGGTCTACCTCCAACAGCCTTCTCTATTATAAGTGCTGCCTTTGTTCCCCCTGGTTGCCGATCTACCCTTCTCTCCAACATTCATACTTTCCCTGTTGGTGGGCATGCAGGTGTCATTCATACCATCAATCTCATCGCTTGTGACTACTAGTGGCCTGGCCTCTCCTCTTTTGTCTGTCACTTTGTTCTTGGCTGTGTGGTCTGCCAGGCCAATAAGGTCCTCACTCATCCTACAGTTCCTCCACTCTCCCCTCTGACCATCTCAGCCTCTCATCCCTTTCAACAACTTTCCCTTGACTTCATCACTGATTTGCCCCCTTCTGCAGGCTTTGATTTCATTTTGGTCATGGTCGACCATGCTCTTAGTAAGGGGGTACTTTTCATCCCTTGTAACAAAAACATCACCACTGAAGGAACCGCCAACCTCTTGTTCACTTATGTCTTTCCTCGATATGGTCTCCATGACTGACTCATTGTGATTGAGGGCCTCAATTTGCCTTTGCCTTTGCCTGGAAATTGGCTTGTCTATTACACTATGATCATTTCCTCTCCTCTGCTTAACATCTCCAAACTGATAGGCAAACAGAATGTGTCAACCAAGAACTCGAAACATATCTACACATCTTCTGCTCTGGATGAGATGATTCCTGGTCCACTCTTTTACCTTTGGCCGAATTCTCTCACAATTCTCTCACTCACTCTTCAACCAGAGTGACCCCTTTCTCTCTTATCCTTGGATATGAACCCTGTGGATATCCTCCCCTTGAAAAAACTTTCTTACCTGCCCTGGAACAACAACTCACCCTTCTTAACTCTGCCCCAGGAAGAAGCCTTCGAAGCCCACAAATGTGCCCAACAAACCATGAAGGAATGAATCACCTCAAAATTCCAACCATGGAAAGTCAGCAATAGGGTATGGCTAAATAACTCCAACCTTCATCTTCACTACCCATCCTATAAACTTGCCCCCCGCCACAAGGGACCCTTTGAAATCACCCAAGTAATCTCTGCAGTCACTTTTCACCTTCAACTTCCCCCACATGGAAGATCCATGATCTATTTCATGCCTTGCTGCTCTCCTCTTTCTGTGAAACTCCTGAACCTGGCCCTAACTTTTTATTGCCTCTGCCTGACACCATTGATGGAGAAGATGAATATGAAATTGAACACATCCGGATCAACCCAATAGCATCAATTTTTAATATTGTGGAAAGGGTTGTCTTCTGGTGAGAACATGTGGAAACCAGAAGTGAACCTCAGTCATGCCAAGCCACTCTTGCGAGCTTATAAACTCGCCCACCCTCACGACTCCTCCTCATCTCCATGACCCCCTTCTCCTCCCACCATTTAAAAACAAAATTTGACTTTAAATCAAATGAACCATTCTCTCACTTTGCCTTTTGATTTCTCAACAAAGTCCCTTCTAATCACAGTCTAACTCATTCTTGCTTCTATTGTTTCTTCTACTGTCCTTGGCATCACACCTGGTAGATGTTCTTGTCCACCCCCACTCCATCACACCCTTCCTACCATGCAACTTCTACCTCTCTTCCATCTCAACCTTGCCACCCTACTACTCCTGTTAGTGTGGATGACCCATCAGTTCCTAGCACCTGGACCATGCTCATGGGAGACCGACATGCCGATGTTCCCATCATGCCTGCTCTTCTTGATGGATCTATCAGAAATGCTCTCTTTGCTCACATCCTCGAGGACCCAGCACTCCTCATGCTAGTAGAACAGCATGCTCAGGAAAGAGAGATCGAAGAATTTGATCTTTCCTCATAAAACTTTACCACAGTTACACTTGCCTTTCTTTATACCTTCATGACTCTCCACACCTGCCAGTATACTATCAGAAGCCATCAACTCCTCCTTCAATGAAATGCAACCCATCATCCTGGAATCCCTCTAGCACTTGTGAATCGTAATTTCCTGATCTTATCCCTACCATCCACCCTGCCCAGGGATCTGATGTGCCCATGGTGGATGTCCTTAACCAACAGTCAACAGAAAATCTATGCTCTAGAGGCAACTCATCATTACCCAAATGCATTCCCTCCCTTTCCAACCAGACATGTCAGAGCCCCCCACCTTGCCCCCTGTCAATGTCAACACCCCTCCTAGGCAGGTGGCCATCCAATCAGCTGGAATCCCATCAATTAATCTCACCAACCCTCCACAGTTGACCAATTGTTCTATACCTATGACATCATCTTCTCCTACATCCTCCTGCAGTAGCTGCAGTCATCGGAGATGCTCCTCCACCACAATCTCACCAACCCAACCTTATCCTCCCACTGTTCCCCACTCCCCTACCTTGACTCAATAATTGGCCTTCCTCACTCCCTGATGATCTACCTCCCAGTTCAAATGAAATTGTTGTGGAAATTCTCCTTCAACTGCACAACTTCCCACCTCTCTCCTGTTCTGTCTGTGCATCAGCACATCATCATTACTGCAACTGCCCCAATTATGTTTGTGACCACTGCCACAAAACTGGACACCTGGGTTATAACTGCCCATCCCTCCACACTTGCCACATTTGCTCCCATATTGGTCATGTGGAATGGGACTGTCCAGACAACAATGAGGATTATCAACCACCTGACCAGAAGGACTGGGATGTCAATTGAATGAAACATCATGGAGATTCAGTATAGGATGTTAGTGGTTCCAGTGGCTCCACTCTACAATGGGGGTAATGTTACAGTCAAGGTATAGGCACAGAGTTGCATGATTAACAAGTTGTACACTTCTTTTCTTTCTCTGAACACATCCTCTTTCATCTTCTCTCACTTGTCTCTTCTTACCATTTCTCCATCCCCAGAGTAACTCCACCTTGCAGACTTACGAACATATTTCATTTCCATTATTTGTTTCATCCATTATCTTGGTACATGTTTCAACAACACACCAGTTTCATTTCTGTTATTGTTTCATCCACTACCTTGGTACGTGTTTCAACAACATGCCAGTTTCATTTCCATTACTATTTCAGATACATGTGGCATTCATTATTCTTTCCACCTCATGCATTATACCTTTCTATTTCTGTCATGGTCCATGCGCTTGATACTTATGTATAAAAACCATACTCGCTGTATGAATATCCCTAAGCTAGTTCTGTGCAATTATAGCTCAGTACACTAGTGACCTTAGTCTGAAAGAGTGACTAAGAGATCTCCTCTTGTTTTAAATCTTTACCCAAGTGACATGACTCTTCGTGAGCTCCTCCTTGGGCTTTGTGGTTACTAGAACTTGAGCTTGGCATTAACAACAACCATACCAAGGAAATTGATATAGGAAGCAGTGTGAAGGTACATTTTTCTAGTTTGAGGAACAGTTTGTATTCCCAGAACTGTTGAAGCACTTTATGGACTAAATGCCAATGTTCCTTGTAGTTGTCAGCATTGTGTGCAGAAGTCATCCATGTATATGATGAACCATCCTTTAGCAAGAAAATCTCCAAAGATGTGATTCATCAGTCCTTCGAAGTTGAAAGGAGCATTGGCAAAAGAACATACATTAGGTTCATAGAGTCCACTCAGAGTAATACAGATTGCTTTCCAGCAATCTTCTGGCCAGATGAGGACATTGTTATATCCCCATTGGATATCTAACTTAGTGAAAATGTCAGAGTGTTGAAATTGGTCCATGGGATCAGAGATACAAGGAAGAGGGTAGGCATTTTTGACAGTATGGTCATTTAAGTACTAGTCTTGGCAAGGACAAAGTTTGCCATCTTTTTTGTGACAAAGAAGAAGGGGGATGCTTGAAGGGATTTGAATGGAGAAATTTGTCCATTGGCAAGATTTTTCTTAATAAAGGGTTTACAAGTGAGGTCTTCTTCTGAGTTCAAAGAGTATATCTTGGCTATGTGAGGAATAAAGGATTCTTTTAGATCAATGGTGAAGTCATAAGTTCCTTGTGAGGAAGGTAAATGATCTGCAGGTCACCAAAACACATTGATGTATTCTGCTAGTTCTGGAGGTAAGACAACTGTTTAAAATGGGTCCCTCATTAATGGTGAGTTGGGTGGATAGGGTGGTTTTCTGCCAGGGCACGATCGTGGGGATTATCATTTCTGATAAAGGTGGGCAAGCTCATGGGATGGGTCCATTCCCAGATAGCAAAGAAGATATTGATGAGTGACATGTCAGCATGTTCCTTGGCTGGAGTTCTATGTGAGGATATGTGAACAGTCCTGCTGGCCCAATTGATATTTGGATTATATTTATGTAACCAAGGTAGCCCCAGGATGACCACTTCCTTTCCACAGTTCAGGACAAAGAAGGTCAGTTCCATGGTGGTGTCATCAATGCAGAGGATTAGAGTAGTTTTGTGTTGGATGACTCCTCCATTATTGGCTGATTCATCAGCATTAGTGTTTAAAAGTCTGGTCTGGTCTTGTTTTTTGGCCTATTTTGGAAGGCAACCGGACCAAAACCGGTTTTGGTAATTTCCTAATTAAGGGCAACTACAACTGGACTGAAAAAGACTGATTGCAACCAGTCTTTTGAAAGACCGGTCCACGCCTGGTCTGGAACCGGTTATGACACTTAGTAATGGCTATATGAAAGTTAGATCTGACTCTTAGCTTGAATTCGAGCTAGTAAATGCGAAATTTGGTCCAGAAGTGGGCGAGATATGATTATTTCCGTCAGGCTTGTCATTTTTTGACAGTCAAAAATGATTTTTGGATCATAAATGCCTCAAATAAATTCCAATAAATTCGGAAAAATTACCAAATATTACCCAATATGGTAATATACATAGGGGGTGGCTGTACACCAGTTGTGACTGGTTGCAACTGCAGTCCAGTTGTGATCAGTTGTGGTCCAGTCCAGTTGCTAGTCTTTTACCAGTTGCACAACTGGACTTTAAAACACTAATCAGCATTGGAGGCAGTGATTGGTTTTGTTAGCTTGACAGTTGGAAGATGATACTTGTTGATGTTTCTGATGAATAAATTTTCCAGTAGCCCCTGAATCCACAAGGACTCAACAAGAGACACATTTGGCTCATTCTGGCAATGAAAGGTGAATGGGGAGTTGTATTGACCTGGCATCTGGGGAAGTACAAATTACACAAGCAAGAGCAGGGGAAGAAATAGGCATCTTTCTATTCTTTCTGTCTAAAAACCCTTAGGTTCTTCTTTGGCAGCATTGATGAGAGCAATATCTGTGTTCATGGGGACTTCTTCCTCCATGACTGGTTTCTCATTGTAAACTGTTTGCAAAACTTTGAGAATTTCTTCCTTCTTGGCCTTCTGATAATATGGATCTTATTGATATACTGTCTGAGCTTTGAGGTAGGGATAGGAGCTAGTTGAGTTGTCATAGGTCTGACCCATGTATGAGTTCCACTTTGAGAGACTGGGGTGGAAGTGACAGGATGAGAAATCCCAGGACAAGTATTGGGGTTATTCCTGGGGTGGTTGTGAGAGCTACAGGTTACCTGTCTGGTGGCAGATAAAACAGTGTTCTCTCATATGGCGAGTGCATTCAATTGGTGAAAGTCAAATAGCATCAACATCCATAGTGTTAGGATCCTTGGAAGCTTTCAAAAGTTGTCCTCCCTTCCTGGCACATATGTCATTAATCTCTATTGCTGTCACAGGTGTGGTACTTGGCAGCCTGACGATAATCTATTCCTTAGCAGTGACTGACTGGGTTTGCTGACTCAAGATCTTCTTGATGATCTTGAGATCCTATCTGTGGCAAGGTTTGTAACATGATTTGATCCTAACTGTAAATCCTTTATGCTTTGAAGTGCCATAGAGACCTCCCTACATTGATCTTCTCATATAACTGAGTCACCATCTTAGGATCAGGTTACTGTGAAATCACCTTGACCCCCTCAGGTTTCCTCATGACAATCTGACCTTGACCTTGGCCTGTGGACAGGAAAACTCAAAGGGGACAAACAAACAATAATACAGCATGACAACAAACAACTGTCACTGTTGCATGTTTGCCCTCTTCACTCTGAGTCACTCATGATGGATGGCTGGTTGTATTGCTGGTTTCTTGTCTTCTTCATTCTAAGTCACTCATGATGGATGACTGGTTGCATTGCTGGTTTCTCATCTTCTTGATTCTAAGTCACTCATGATGAATGGCTGGTTATATTGCTAGTTCCTTGTCTTTTTGACTCTGAGTCACTCACAATGAATGGCTGGTCGCATTGTTGGTTCCTCATCTTCATGATTCTAAGTTCACAATGGATGGCTGGTCACATTGCTGGTTTCTCATCTTCTTGACTTTGAGTCATGCTGGTTTCTTGTCTTCTCAATTCTAAGTCACTCATGATGATGGCTGGTCATATTGCAAGTTCCTGGTCTATTTGACTCTGAGTCACTCACAATGGATGGATGGTCATATTGCCTGTGAACTACAACCTAAAGCATTAACCAAATAGATACAAACCTCAGAAGGGAGTAACTGATGAAGAGATGAGTCTAGCCTGAAGTGCAATGACCAGACTGGGGAAAACCAGCAAGTCACTTGGGTCTTATATATTCAGGGAAAGTGGCTATACATGATAAGAGCATAATATGTGGTAGATAAGAGAAAAGCATGACATATGTATCAGCATGAGGTATGATGTCATAGATAAGAGATAAGGGTCTAGCCCTATGATGTCATAAGTCATGTGATGGGTTATGTAATAGTCACATGATTAGTTCTGGACTTTGATATCATAAAGATGTGATTAAAAGAAGTAAAAGATAAGATAAATATATAAGGTTTATAACAGCCTGGTTCTCATATTGCCTCATCCAAGTCCTGCTTAGGCACTGAGGCCAGCCAGAATGCAAACCCTGGAACCACCAAGTATATGCAGTTCACCACCAGTGGTCAATGATAGGCCACTCACACTCAAGTCACAGGCAATGAGTCCTGCCATACCAATATGGACACCTCCAATGTTCCCACAAGTGCAAGTGCCCCATGGACAACCAACCTTTTCTTCTTTTTCCTTCACTCTTTTCCAAAGACTTTGATCCTTCAGCTCTTCTCTTCATGCAACCTTCTCCAATTATGGTGAAGATGTCACAAACACACCCTCTCATGGTCTTGATATTTTGTGTCCTGATCCTCAACACCTGGGTCGAACCCAAGCTCTGGCAAGAGGCTTTTTGCTCTGTTAGCCTCCAATTTCATCCTGTGTCCCACTTGTTCAACATTCATGACTGGATCATCACTGCAAACACCACCACCATCTCAAATGCTGCCCAGTGCAATAGCTTACAATCAGTACTCAGCTTTCCACTCCCAGAAATGACCTTTGGAAACAACCATCTGTCCCTTGAAGATTGCCCATCAGGCTGGAAACTCACATTCAACACAAAGGGCACCACATGTCAAAGGTGTTAAACTCAAGGAAGATGATGGTGCCAGTGAGGCTGGTTACACAGAGGCTCAGTTAAAATTGTTGTGTTTAACTTCTTATTGCCCTCACCTGTGTGGCAGCACTAACCATAACTGGATGAGATGTGTTGAGGTCACACACACATACTACTATGGACATGATGGCAGTCATTGACAATGAGGATTCTCATTAGATGCTTAGAAGTTGCATAATTATTAATACTGTTCACCTTTCACTGTGTTAGTTTTCGTGATTTCGCACTCTTATACTGTTCTTCCACTTTTCTTCATGATCTACTGCTCTGATCTACTTCTACTTATCCATTCAACTCCCCATGGTCAATTTAACCATTCACCAACTTTTCCCATTATTCCAGCCCCTTGTGGTCGCTCTACACTTATCTTGAAGATTGTGGCTGATGTGACTGTTCGTTGTTACCATTGTTTAGCATCAGCCCCTTGACCTTCGGAGTTCACACTTTAGGAGCTCTTAGTTGCCCACTGTAGACTCCAGGTCAGTATGCTTTTTTACCTCGAAAATACATTCTCAGTTGCTCACTGTGGACTGCAGTGTGCCCCCAGATTTCATCAGTTTGGTTGTACCACTCCTATCAAGCACTTCACTCTCAACACACTGTGACTACATGACTTGGTCGCCAATAAAATTCATGGCTACCCCAGCACTAGTCACACCTGGTTGACTGGTTGCATTGGCCAAGGCATGGTGTACCATTTTCCAAAAAGGCTATAATCCTGTGTCTGCATGAACTGGCACTAAATATTTCTGCACAAGACTGCAGGGCCCTTCCATGGTCAACTATCAAAAGGACCTCAATCTCTTATGTCCCAATTCGCCAAGGAGTGGCAGGAGTTGAAGCTGGTCAACTTCACAGAGGCATGGAGATCATGGGACATGGAGCTGAAGAAAGCAAGAGGAAATGGCACACCAGCCAAGACCAAAATGAAGGATGTCCCAGTGGATTTTTTTTTTGGATCACAGATCTCATTATGTTCTCCACTCCTCATCTGTGAGTGGATGCTTCATGAAGGTGGCAGCTTGACGCAGTGATTAGGGCCACCCTTGTTGATCTCACAGACCCCCAAATGATGAACTGTGACAAGTTGGTAGAGCAGATCATACTTGTCATATGTCTTGTGCCCACAGCTTGGTGAGGGACAGACTAATGCATGACTAATCACTCACATATGCATTACAAGGTGTTCTTGAAACACCATGCAATCATGGTACCTAGTAAAGAGGCAGATGAGAGGTGCCATGCTTGCCTTGCTTTTTGGGAAGCAGAGGGAACTGACTGTACCATTTGCTGTCATGTGATGTGGAGCGCTTCATTGTGCATGCACCAGATGCAGAACATGGGTGCAAATGCAATCCCATGTTCCACATGCTATTCTGGATAGTGTTTTCAGGTTTGGTTGCACAACTGATGAAAGACTGGCAACTCTGGACTGCAACTGATCACAACTTCCAGGACTATGGTTGCAAGTTGTGTCAGTTGCTGGCTGAAAAGACTGCAGTTGCACAACCAGTTGCAACCAGCACAGTTACCCCCTATGTAAATTACCATATTGGGTAATTTCGGTCATATATGACCCAAAAACCCTTGGTGAGTGTCAAAAAAATCACAAGCCAGACAAAAATGTGTTGGTTTTGGTGATTTCGCACTCTTATACTGTTCTTTCATTTTTCTTCATGATCTACTGCTCCGATCTACTTCTACTTATCACCATTCGACTCCCCATGGTCGACTGACCTATTCACCAACTTTTCCCATCATTCTAGCCCATTGTGCTCACTGTACACTTATCTCGAAGATTGTGGCTGATGTGGCTGTTCGTTGTTTACCATTGTTTAGCATCAGCCCCTTGACCTTCGGAGTTCACACTTTAGGAGCTCTTTAAGAAGTTGCTCACTGTGGACTCCAGTGTGCCCCCAGATTTCATCAGTTAGTGGTTGTACCACTCCCATCAAGCACTTTGCTCTCAACAAAATGGTCATATCCCACTCATGTCTTTTTTACTAGCTCAGATTGTAGCTAAGAGCCATGGCTACATTCCATACAGCCATGAAAGTGTTGAGAGCGAAGTGCTTGATAGGAGTGGTACAACCACTAACTGATGAAATCTGGGGGCACACTGGAGTCCACAGTGAGCAACTAAGAGCTCCTAAAGTGTGAACTCTGAAGGTCAAGGGGCTGATGCTAAACAATGCATTGTAAACAACGCCAGCCACATCAGCCACAATCTTCGAGATAAGTGTACAGCGAGCACAATGGGCTAGAATGATGGGAAAAGTTGGTGAATAGGTAAATCGACCAAAGTAGAAGTAGATCGGAGCAGTAGATCATCAAGAAAAGTGAAAGAACAGTATAAGAGTGCGAAATCACCAAAACCAACAATAAGGTGGGGTAGTGAAGATGAGGGTGGACCCACACCCATAACCCATTGATACCCATACCCATGACCCACATGTTGGGTATCTCAAGATTGGATCGTTGGATGAATACAATTAGTATCTCAGATTCTCACATTTACCTCTTTAATAATGCTTGTACAGCCACTGCTAACTAAGTCACTGATCACATTGTGATCAAGTAGAAAGTGATCATTCAGGCATGTATTTTGAGATCTAAGATAAAAACCTAAAACAGTTATATCTCAACGAGATCTCAACCAATCTGGAAAATTCTTCATGCAATCAAACACTGTGGGAATGTCTATTATATTTCAGGCAACCAAAAGACTGATCACAATAAATGACCAATGAAGACCTGTTTTCATCAGTCCTGGTCCAGTCTTTCCTGTTTTGGCATTTTGCCAAGTCTGGTCTTTTTGCCAAATCACAAAAAGACCAGACTGGACCAGACCTCAAACACTATGCATGGTATACCATGCACAGTGTCTCTATTCTATCTCCTATCATTCTTTGTCTCCTTTTGTTGTCTGGGTTTACCATTTAGATTTGCAATATTTCCTTCAACTACCAGCTATGATTCCCTGCAACTAATTTCATCTTGCTTTGCTGCCTGTGGCATACCACGGGTAGTAGTATCTCATGCCTAGGTTTGATGGATCACAATTATTACCTTGAATGTTCCTATGACATGATGTGTGCTGCAGTCCACACGATGGATATGTGTGGCAGGGATACTGACATGGCAATTATTGTTTGCTTTGTTGTCTCTTTCTTTGAACCTTCATTCTTAGAGCTTGCCTAGTATGCTCTTTGTACCTCGAAAATACATTCTTAGTTGCTCACTGTGAACTCCAGTGTGCCCCCAGATTTCATCAGTTAGCGGTTGTACCACTCCTCCTATCAAGCACTTCGCTCTCAACACTTATACCCACACCCATACCTGGTACCTTAATACCCACTTATATACTCAGATCCAACCCCAGTAGTTACTATATATGTTCTAGCCACCTGATGATGCAATATTTGTTCTGACTTGGCTGACACCACTTCTGTAAAAATTCTAAAGATTCAACTTCACATTTCAACTTCAATTTCAACCCCAGATATGCAACCAAGTCCATCTTCAACCCATCAACCCTCAAAGACACCAGCTCATACCTTCAATGCCATGTTAGACCTGGTTACCACTGGAGGCTGTTGATCACTGGTTTCCTCAACCCTTCACCCTTCAACTGCTCCATGCTGAGTCCATGTCAGCTTTGTGATTTTTCTGTCGATGCTCGAGTGCATTGTGTTTATTTCCATTGGCAATTACCTCATGTCCACCTCTCAGGTTCCTCTCCCTCCAGCTCACCACCCACATCCAGTTCCATATGGCTCTCCATCTCATATCATCTGTCACACTGGACTTGCTCGACGTTCTTCCCTTGCCAGTCGTTCTGAATGTGCATCATCATGATTTTCTTGTCATGAAAGTACTTGGCCCTCACCCATCTGTGACCCTCTTCATGACTTAACTTGTAACTCGTCTAAGGGTATTGCTCCCCAACTTGCTGTCAATGATGTTCAGCACTTGCCAGTTTGTCATCCAGATGCTTCTTCATGTCAGGGCATACCCCCACAGCCATCTTCCACTGTCAAGAAGGGCTGTTTACAGATTTTTACTCAAATGTGAGGGGAGATGCATTCTCCACATCCTGGCAAGTGAAGATGCTGCTCATAAGCTCTACAAATGTCACATCCATTTGAAATCATCCATTGTGTACCTTTATTTGTTTCTTGATCTCTGGTATTTGTTCTTGGTGCTGTGTTCTTACCTTGGATCGATTCAAGCACCCATTGGCAATCATGCTAATGGTGAGGAATCTGTCTGTACATTTGATGACATTCTCAAGCCCATGGCATTTGCCATATTCTTCATTCAACATATGGGAGGTCTGCTTTGCCTACACTTGTCTGGGCAAAAACCATTGCCAGTCTACAACATAGGGGAGGTCTGCTTTGCCTACATTTGTTCGAGACACGACGGATTGTAAGTGTACCTTTGATGATGATCACCCTTGTGTGCTTACTCTTAGAGTGAAGTTTACCCTCTGTCTCACTGGATAAACTTGCCTCCTCTTTAGATGAACCTATGCTAAGTCCTATGATCAATTTCCAGGTGGAGATGGTCGACAAGTTGCTCCACTTTCATGTCCACAACTCATACTGCATTACAAATATGATCACTGTGATCATTAAACTACCCCATGCATGGAATTGGAGTGTTTCAGCTGCATCTGGCGGGTGAATCAAAGATTGAAACAAGTGTGATCTCAGTCACTCCTTACAACATCATCATAACTTGTTGCAGTCAGTCACTCCTCTCTCTTATACCACCACAACTTTTCCTGCTGTTTTTCACGGATGTGAACATCCATTTTCTTGACAGTGTTGCAGCATGAACATCCATTTTCTTGACAGTGTTGCAGCATGAACATTGTATTTCATTTCACATTTCCATTGATGGACGTGAATGTCCACTTTTCCACTGCATTCACTCTGTGGTACTCCATCCTCTGTTGTGTCTATCTGTGTCTTCTCTTGTCTTCTCTCATCACAGTCTAGGTGTGCCATAACTTTGCCATTGAGTCAATCTCTTGTCTATCCTTCTCTCCTTCCTGCAGGCGCTGTACTTCTTCTTTCACTCTTTTCATCTCCATCATACCTCCTGCTCACTGGTAGTCAGAACTACGCCGCTGTATGAAGGGAGGCTTGACAGGGTACTAGTATTGTGCACACCTCGCTCGCTCCAAGGCATTTACTCAGCCTGCTCATACTATGGAATAGCTTTCGGATTCACTCGCTGCAGATGTAGTGCAAGAGAGATTTTGGATCAGGTTTCGAGCATGATTCAGCAAATGCTGAACCCCTTCCCAGTAAACAAGAAAACGATGTCAGTCAAGGGGCATTCTTCGGCACCTCATTCAAAGTGAAATTGAACTCCTGGCAGAGACGTTGCATTTTGCAGATGATGCTGTTGACACCACAGGATGTTGAACAGAGTTGTTCCAACTTCTTGACTTGTGAATAGTCTGTGATCAGTGCAATGATGTCACATGGTGGGAGTTTCAAGAAGTTTGACATATTTGAAAGTGATGATCTGAGGGACTTATTGAATGAACCAAGTAGTGTGTGAACAAACCTTGTAACGGTTCCATGATGGAGAAGATTATCAATGTGCAGTGGTTTATCATGCTCTGGTGTGTGGATCCTATAGGTCGAAAAGAATGAATGTTCCTGGCTGAAAGGATCATGTGAAGCTTGTGGTAGTGGGACATGACTTCAAGTATTCTCCATTCACACCTGGTATCTGCATATGTCACACTCTTAATGTCATTTGTATCTCTGATGTAGTTGGTACTAGTTGTAATCAGTGTTTTTCAACGAAAGTCTCCTGAAGTTCCCATGCACCACAATATAAATGTCATAGTTGTCAATACCTTCCATCAGCAACTCTCCTCCCTTAGCATGTCACCTATGCAATAAATGAAGCAAACAGCAAGGCTTACAAGAACATCAGACTGAACCTTGCCACACACCCACCCATCATCGATGTTCTATGACCTAGCCTGATTCCCATGGCAAAGGGGTGTGCAAACCACTTTCAGTTGCAACTGGCTAAATCAGTACAGTTGCCTTGTAGACTGCATTTGCACCGCACCAGACTGGTCCAGTTGCTGGTTGCAAGGTTTTGGAGTGTACTTTGGACCAGTTTTGGTCTGGTTGCCTAATTTAGTCAAAAAAAACTGGACTGGACCACACTTTAAACACTAGTATGCATGAATATGCTGGATTAAACCAGACTGGTTTTTGAACAAGCAGTTACAGCCAATAGTGCAATGATATTGTAATAGTGTGTACTTGGCCATAAATTCATGAGTTGAACAACTACTAGCAGGGAATCAATGGTTGATGGCCACCACTGTTGTTGTAAATTAGGGTCAGTACAGCCTACAGTGGAATAAACAATGTTAGAGCTGTCATGCACATCACCTTTTTTTCAGCCCTTTGCTTGCTTCCACTCATTCAAGTGTAAGTAATTCCATTCAGGCATTCATGGCAGAGCATTGATAATGGACAGTGACAAAGATGAGAATGCCTAACCTGGAGTGTCTTTGGACAAGTGAGCACAGGTTTATTGAATTTTTGTGTAACAGATAGTAGATAGTGTACAGAGTCACACACACCCTGGAGTCCACAGTGAGCAACTAAGAGCTCCTAAAGTGTGAACTCCGAAGGTCAAGGGGCTGATGCTAAACAATGATAAACAACGAACAGCCACATCAGCCACAATCTTTGAGATAAGTGTACAGCGAGCACAATGGGCTAGAATGATGGACGACCATGGGGAGTGTGATAAGTAGAAGTAGATTGGAGCAGTAGATCATCATGAAAAGTAAAAGAACAGTATAAGAGTGCGAAATCACAAAACCAACAGAAAGCAACTCCCCATGTCTCCATAAGTGAAATTGGTTGCAACTACTTGAAACTGGTCTTTTTACAGTCCAGTTGCCAGTTGCCTGGGTCCGGGAAAATTCTGAGACCAGTCCTCCTGGTCCAGTTGCCTCATTAGAAAATCAAAAGACCAGACCAAACCAGACCTTTAAACACTTAATTCTGGAATTTTCCCTTCAAATCCACTTCTGAGGTTGTGTCCTATGTGGTTGTAAGTCTCAGGATACATATAAATATCTGTAGGCTGGATGTCAGCTTCCTTGTCTTCATCATGAGAAAACAGAGCAAAAAGCTTGATGTAATGTTCCTGGCAGTAAGTCTCCTAGTGCAAGAATGAGTGCCCAAACATGGATTGTCACCTCCAAGGGGACTTACCATTCTGAGTACACATAACAATAGTACACAGTCACCTTGTTGTACATGTTGGTTCCATGACACCAGGCCAGGTGGGCAGGCCAAACTGTTGGACCATGCCCTGATTCTCAATGCCACATTGCTGTAGTGAAACCACCCACAAACATAAGCTGTTCAAGTGTGCATCCAAACATGCATGACAAACTTACATCTTGAAGGCAACATCATGTTGGACACCTGGCATGCCTTCCAGTAACACCCAGTTGGTACATAGCTTGCATCAAGCTCCATGTCTGCTTCTGATTGTTTAGTGTTCATCAGACAGAGGTAAATGTGGTGTCCAACTGCCTGATTCATATCCCAGGAAGAGTGAGCTGGGGGAAGGGCATCCAAAATGGCATGTTTACCTGCATAAAGATTGACACACAGGACAGTAGTTCTGAGGGGTGGTCTTTGAGCCAGGGTAGCATAGGGCAAGGCAAGGAGATTAGCATTGCCAGCAAGCAGTGTGTCATGACAGTCGTCTCAACAGTCTTGCTGTATAAGTGGAGCACCATGGCATCCACAGTCAGAAAAGCAGACCACAGGCTCACCCTTAAGGATGGTGGCAACATCCAGCATATTGTGCCTGGAAAGCAGGGCACCTCTGGATGTGGACATCAATGACATACATTGGAGTGCAGGTAATGCCATGCCTTCTAGTTGGCACATTGATGAATGTTGAACAGTAGGTCTGCTTCTCTTCAACTCTGGTGAGGTGCCTGCATTACTGAGTGAGAATGGTGGTAAGCTCTCTTCTGAGCTCCTGGGACTTTTTGTTGGCATCACTACTGTATGGAACTATCTCTGATCTTCTAGTTTGTCTTTATTGATCAGAGGGGTGATCTGATGTGGAAGGTTATGAAAGGTATAGTAGAAGGCATATTGCCTTGTCTGGGAAGCATCCAATTTCTTGGATCTGCAACCAGTACTCTCCTTATTTCTTCTTGTTCTTCTTGAATCTCTAATTCTTCTTCAATAGAAGGTAGTCTCAACCATTTATGATGATGTAATTTGGTTGGTGAGTCTCTGATTCTAGGAGTATCTAGTTTCTGTCTCCTAGCTCTAGGAATCAGAGGATAAAGAGATGTTTCTTCTGAACTGGGACTTGATTGTGGAGTTAATGGAGATTCTTCTTCAGATATGATTATCATGAAATCTCTGGTTCTCTTGGAGGAATCCAAGGACATTGATTATGACAGAGGCAGGGTTGGGAAGTTTAGGTGGGAGGTTGAGCATAATCATGCATTGGAGTTGTTTATTCCAGTGTCAATCAGCTGTGTGAAAATGCTTCAGAATTGATTACAATCATTTGCAAATTGTTAATGCTGAGCTGAAATTCTAGCAACCACAAAGCTCAAGGAGGATCTCATGAAGAGTCACATCACTTGGGTAAAGGTAGAAACAAGAGGAGATCTCTTAGTCACTAGAATATGCTATGATTGTGCAGAACTAGCTTAGAGATACAAGTACAGAATGCATGAGTTTTTATATGTAGAGGACATGTGCCCAGACCAAGGCAAGAATGAAAGATAATATGCATCAGGTGGCTTTAAAGAATCATGAATGCCTCATGTGTTGAAACAACAGAAAACTTTGGCAAATGTTGGAAATGAAAAGAAAATGTGTTGTTGAAACACATACCAAAACAACAGGTAAACTGAATGTTGGAAATAAAAAGGGAATGTGTCATTGAAACAACTGAGACAATGAATAAAACAAATATCAGAAAAGGAAAGGATCAGGAAACAGAGAGATGAGAAAAATGAAGGTCCTGATCAACCAGGATGATCAAAATCCAAGATTGTTCCATTACACAACTCCTCGGGTTGACATGAACTGTAACACAAATTTACTGCACCACCAGCCCCCTGGTCAGACATTGACAAGGATGTACCTCTTGGTACTGCTCATGCTTCAGAGGCTATTTCACCACCTAATGCAGCTCAAGCATCACCTTTCTTACTGCTACCATTCCCACCCACTCCATCCCTATCCTCTGTCACTTCATGATGATTGAATCTATAAAAACATCCTCTGAAGATGTGAACCAAAAGGTTGTGGAGGTTTTACAAAGTCTTTACCTTTCACCTGAGGAGTGGGTACATGAAGCATCAAGACTATGCATGATATTACTCAGTTGCTTGACATCCTGGCCTACACAAGTCAAATCCTACCTGATGACCTGGAGAACAAGGCAGAGAAAACAAGGAGATTTGGAGCTTGGCATTTGGGACAGGTCCAGTTGGTTGCAGCCACTGTCTGCTTTGCTGAAGGCATCAATTTTCCCAGTGTTCAATATGCCATCATCATGAAGTCCAGGGAGATGCTCTCCTTTCTTCAGGAGTCGATGAGTTGGTCATGCTGGCATCTTATTGGATGTGATTATGATCTGGAGCTTCCTTCACAAACCACCAGCCCCTGATGGTCCAGATCACTGTGGAAAATGCCCCACAGCCTATTTCTTACTGACCAGCAGCTGCTGATGTTTGACCTGAGGATTTCCACCCCAATGTTCATTCCTGTGCTGCTTCCCCAAACACTGCTTTGTGTGACCAATGCCAAGGCCTATCCAGAGTAAGCTTCCCTGTACTTGTCAGTAGACTGGTTTAACCCTACATCTAGAACTCCAATTTTTGTTCACCACAACATCTTCAGTTTGACCTTCCCCACACCCAGTGTTCTATCAAGACTGCTGCATCATCACACCATACACTTGTCCCCCAGTCATCTTCTGTTTATAGTAATGCTGAGGTGATAGACACTGCTTACAAATCTGGAAAGGATCAGCTAGAGCAACTTCAAAAGATTGCATGCTGTGTAGCCGCCATGGAATGTGGAGAGTGTTGGGATTTTTGGCCAATCTACAGTCAGAAAGCATGCCGATGTCAACCATACATGTTTGACTTACTGGTTTCTAGTCTTTGTGCAAAGCACAGAGCACAGGGCATTTGCTGGTATCTCTGCTGGATTCCTTTTCACAACCCCTGCAATCATACTCTCATTAAAAGGGGCGAGCATATTGTACCAGAGACTTGCCTGAACCCTATGATTACTATATCTACAGTAGCATTATTTTGTTAATTTATTTGTACAATGATGACGATGGCCCTACTATCAACTACACTCTCTCTTGATAGACCATTGTCACACAACCAACCGCTAGAACCAGCCTACAAACCAGATAGTTTCCAAATTATGCACTATTTTTAATTGCCTTTGCCCAATATTTCAATTGACTCTAATGTATCAAGTAGCAAATCCTTTTGCTAATGCAATCTGACATCAGTGATTTCGTTTATTTGTGCCACTTATTAGCAGCACTTCCTGTCATGTCACTGCTTAGATGGGCTGTTAGCATGCCACTATTTCTTATAAGTTGCTCCGTTCACAATTAAATTCCCTTCCTCCCCCATCATTCGTGTTTACTGACAGCTGCATAACGCTGTCACTAAACATTTAACCCACTACTAATATGCACTATGAGACGAAATGCCTATTTTGTCTCAAGACCACTGATGATCCTCATTGACATCTGAACCCTTCCTCAATATGTTGCCTCTGAACACTTGGCCCTAACTATACCATGTGAACCCCTTTGCTTCAAATGAACCACCATTGGAGTCACTAGTGCAAAAAGACACCGACCTTCAAGACTTAGTATAGGTCTTTCTTTCTATACATGAAGATTTTCTGAGTTATGCACCAAAATCTTTGAGTTGTTGGGAATCCCACCATTTGTTTCATGGTATAGACTGGGAAGCAGTTTGCAAGGTGGTTGGGCTGTCAGAATAAAGGAACAAGTCTTGGGTGTATCCAACTTACTGGACCTTTTATATGTTTTCACAACAAGTACCAAGATGATTTTTGGTAGATTTTCTTATGATCAGATAACCTGCTCATTTCAACCATGTATACAGATATAATTGCCTTCCATGAGGGGCTACTAACTATCATTTCTCCTTTCTCCTGCCAAAGTGCTCAGTTGCATAACACAGCTCCTAAATATTGAAGACTTACTTTCATCTAGATGTACTTTCTTATAGTGGACCAGGAGGTCCCAAGGATGGCATTTGAAACTGCAGCACAGGCAGATGAACCTCCCACTTCTCTTCTTTAAGTGGTATGTTCATGCTGGTAAGCATCATTATTTATGACTCTGTGTCATTGCCAATATATTCACTGAATGTATACAATGGTTTTGTCCTTGTTATGCTTGGCCTTGACATGCCAGTCTGGCTTTTGCAGTCCTGATTGGATATTCATGAAGCAGAATGGGTAGTTTAACAGTGTCACATTCCATCTCATATCCCCACACTCAATGTCAGTCCAGCCCTGCTTTTATATCTATTTGCACAGTAAGTGATTCCAGTAAGTACACAACCTCCTCAGGCTTATCTAACCAATATGCACTGCAATGGGGCCGAAATGTGCATTCATGCTGAAGCCTTACATAGGCCCCATGGTGGTTCTTCACTCTGAATACATGATGCTTTAAGCTTTCCAATTCACATTTACATTTCCCACATAAGTGTGCTGAAACGTTGAATGATTGATATCAGAAAAGCTGAAACAGCTTCTAATCATAATGGATATTTTCTGTCACACTGGTATATATTGTCTGTCACCAATTGGAGGAAGCCCTGACAAAATAGGTGACTCTATATTGTCTGTCACTCTATTGCATTATCTGTCATGACCCACTTTGGCTATATATGCGATCAACCCCAGCTCATTTGGCACTTGGCCTAAAAACCCTGCAACACCACCCATTATGAAAGCAGACATGTATGTAATCTGCTTCCATTTAAGTTTGTGATACCACCAACTCATCACAATGTTATTTAACCCACTGTTTACCATGACAGGTTTTTTCTGCATTTTTTACCACTCCTCTATCAATCACATAACATCCTAATTCCTTTGTGTCATATCACAATGAAGTTGGTTTTCCACTTTGTCTTAATTCCTGTAACCCACCGTGTAATATCACAACAAAGTCAGTTCCCTGCTTCATCTTAACCTTGTATCTTGTCCTTCCACCAATCCATCACACTCCACTACTATTTTCAACAAACAATGGCAAAACAAAAGTGTGAAATGACTGAAGATGTCATAGGTATGTTCACTACTGCCCTTGCTAAGGCCATCCAAATCTAATCTATTCTAGCACACGAGAGTCAAGGAACAAGAGAGGGCTCAGCAGCAGAAGTGCCATTCTTGCATGTGAGCATCACTCTGTTGCTGTGGTAACAAAAAGCTGACCTCTTCTTGCCTTAGGAATGCAGAATAGAAATTGAAAGCAGCTAGAGCACATGACAGGGAGGCCAAGAACTCACTTTGCTGCAGTCAATGTTAGTTACTTAATGTTCATCAGACAGCAGAAATGTGATGGTTGTGATTCTGATGAACAGCCTTGCCAGAGCTGTCAATCGGATTCTCCATGCCAACCCATCTCCACAACCACCCACAGACAACCAACCCCAACCCTCATCATCAACAATACCCTCTGACTGCATTATACCTTCCTCTTCTACCATGTCCTAACCACACTGTCCTGAAATTCACTTGAGGGACCCTTCTCCCATCACTCCCTTAAACAGTCCCACTCATACAACATTCAACAACCCTAATCCCCAATGTTCCCCTTGTGAGAAAGGCCTGCATGATCTTGCCATGGTTGTTCTTGGAGTGTAAGTCAAGGAAGAAGCTGAGGTGATCAAATGGACTGCTGGACTACAAACAGCTCTCTCCTATGTGATGAAAAGGATGGCAGGGTAACCAATGCACTCTCTACAGATGAAGCTTATGTCAGGATGCTTGCCAACTTTCCAGCATCAGCTGCATCTAGTAAACATGTAGTTCAACTGTCTGGGGACCTTAATTCCAAGGAGCTACTTGCAGCTGCCAGAGAAGTGCTCTCAGAAGGGAAGATGGTTTGCATTTTCATAAACACAAATGGCTTCAAGTTCATAGAGGAGGGTCTGATGAATCAGTTTGGTTCCCTCTCTAGGAGACCATTGACCATCCACAGTACATTTCAAAAGTCTAGATATCTCGAAGTTACTAACAATTGTATAATAGATATGTGCAAGTGTGCCAAATCTTTCGACGACCCCCATATGGAAATGACAGTAGAAGATTTCATCAGGCAGATCAATGACCCTGAAGTTAGCAGGGTCTCTCTTGACTTCCTCCCCATTGTGCACATGTCGATACTGGAACCACTCAAGTAAGTCACAATCTGTTTAAATTTTATTCTGCTGATGTCTTTATAGCAGCAAACTTGATGATGGGTTATGTATTGGCTGGAACCAGATATTCATCGAATGTGATGGCCTCTGTCAACAACCAGAAAGTTCCTGCAGACATTTGGACTGTCCATACATGGGGACTTGCCTGCATGATGCATAATGTTCACTCTCATGACGCTGAGGGTGCATGTACCTTTATTATCCCATACTCTGGGACAAAGTGCTGGGTTTTCACCAAGATCTGAGATGGAGTGGTGTCACCATCTGAGCTTCCCGAATTTCTCAAAGATCTTTGTGGTCCAAATTGTAAACTTGAACAACTTTGC
Organism: Spongiforma cf. squarepantsii; assembly: GCA_038094135.1. Lineage (NCBI taxonomy): Eukaryota > Fungi > Basidiomycota > Agaricomycetes > Boletales > Boletaceae > Spongiforma > Spongiforma cf. squarepantsii. The sequence goes on along the minus strand of JBBPTK010000055.1, from coordinate 10,778 downwards.
CAACAACTTGATCAACATTGAGCCATGTATCCAGTGGTGATTTAATGTGAGGTGTTTCCAACTATTCCATCACCCATACTGACCTTGTGAATACAGCATCATGCCCCCTGGTCAGATACATGCAGTCTACACACCTGTCACTGGCTTTTGCTGTGGGGGTCATTTCTTTAGCTATGATATTATGCATCTCACCAAGATATTGAGGTGAGTTGACAAGGACACAGGCACATATGTTAACCAACCAAGCTCATTTGGCAACATTGGAAACTCTCTGCCAACTCGTTTTAGCCTTGCAAATAAAATCTCCCCCAGAAGTATGTTTTTTTAGCATTGATAGTTTTGGCATCAAGCTAACCAAGTTTTTTCTCAGAAGTTTATAAACAATCCCTTGTTGTACTATGTGATATGGTTGTTCACTATGAACAATATACAAGCAAAGGAGAGAAAAACCAGACCTCCAAGTGCCACACAAAGGCAAAGAACATTGCTAACCAAGTGTTGAAACATTTTGGTTTCGATCACTATCAGAAGTATAAGAGATTTGTTTCAGGGAACTCAACCTTGAGAGGGGAGGAGGTCACTCTGAAGAACATTTTATAGTGTACTTCTATTAGTCTGTCATGCTAAATGTATTATGTTGGTGATTTCAGCATGTTATTTGTGTCTGTCATGTTGACAGTGGCACTTCCTCAGTGGAGTAGTTCATGTGACATTGTTTTCTCAATTGCACCCAGATCTGCAACTTAACTTTCATGAGTCCCAGTTTGTCCTGCTGTTCCACTAATGTTTCACATTGTGCTGCTACCCCATCATTCATCACCTTCTTACCACCCTTAGCTTGCCCTTCCACCTTGTTAATGTCTCAGGTTGCACTACTGTCCCCCTAGCCTTCATACTCTGCTTCAGATCGATGGATTTGCCCTTGACTGAGCATATGCTGTAAACCCCTTTACATTCTATATGCTAGCTTCTGTGTAACCTATGTGTTAGATGGATCCAATTTTGTTATCAGTTCCACTGGTGACTCTTGCCACTATATCCAAAGCAAATCTGGTGAATGCTGTCATAGCAGCCATGCAGTGTCACAAGATAACCTCACAAAATATTCCCTCAGATCTCTTGAGGCATGTCAGCAGTGAGGATCTCATGAAGAGTCACATCAAGCTAAGGTAAAGCTGAGAAGTAGCAAGATCTCTCTATCTCACACATGGAGACTTGAGGGACTAGTAACAACGCTGATATTGCATAGAACTAGCTTACCGTATATACACTAGGTACAAGGGTTTTTATAGTACACTCAGATAGCATGGACCAAGACTGGTTAAGGAAACACGCATGGGAACTGGGAAAGGGAAGTGGAGCTAACATGAGTCTGATCTGACCAGAAAGAGAAAGACTCATGTTAGTAGAAATACAATTGGAAATAACTTTGAAAGATATCTTCTGTCCTTCTGGAGTTCTGGAATTCCAGAAGTGCAGGAAAGTATTCTGGAATGGGCAAAAGTACTTCTGGAAGCATGGGAAGAATCTGGAAGTGTGGGAACTGGAACATTGGAACTCTGGAATGAATTAAACATTAACATGGGTAGCTGTTGCATGGGAGAAGAATAGTAGTGGATCAAGAGGAATGAAAGAAAAATAGGACTCTTCTGCAACACAGCCCCTTGTCTTGACTTGGACTGTAACATTACCCCCTTCATGTAGTGGAGCCACTGGCTGCACTAACATCCTAAACTGAATCACCTCCAGTGTTCCGCTCAATTGCATCAGCAACATCCTGGTCCTCTCCTGATTCATGATTCAGGATCTGAACTGTGGTTTGGACAGTCCCTTTCCACATGACCAACACTGGAGCAAAGCCTGCAAGTATGGAGACGCAGACAGTTTGCAAGGGGATGTCCAGATTGCTGACAATTGAGGCAAATAATTGGGGCAGTGACAGATAGAGTGACAAAGTGATGCGCAGCTATAGCAGGGGAAGGCAGGGGATGTGAAAGCCGAAGGAGAATTTCCACGCTGGTCTCACTCAGTTGAAGAGTGATGCCTGACAGGACAGTTGTTATCCATTCTGTGAGACTGGGTAGAGGAGTGAGAGTGGGTCTGGGGATAGGGTTCTGATTGGATTGGTTGTTGGGTTGGTCTTCCCCATCAGGAAAAACCTCCCAGTCATAATTCACAGGAATACTTGTGTATTCCCTAGGAATATACTATAATACTATATAATATCTGATAATACACATATTCTATAGACCTCATATTACTTCATATTACTAGTATCTAATAGCCCCCACTGTTAAAAAAAATAATGTTTCCAGAATATTTAATAATTTCTGATAATTATCAGAGATATGCTGGTATTTATAGCCACATTTTCATGTAATTAGCAAGATTTAACTAGACTATAGACTGAGTATTTCTCAAATACATTTTTGTGTAACTGTCATCTAAAGGAATACAGAATGTATATCCTCTAGTGCAGTCCTTTAGACTGGTACACCAATGTAATAGTCAGTGTGAAACACCTGACTAGTACCAGAATAGGAAAGGGAAAGGGTAATAACCCTTAGTAGAGGAAACTCTACTTACTTGGTTTGTGTAGGAACAGAAAAGTTTTTAGAAGGACTAGGTCCTGTAGTGTACTGAGAGTTGTGAGAGAGAAGGAACAACTGGAAGTCGTTATTGTTAGAGGGGAATCCCTCTGGTATATATACTGTACAGTGTATTTGTACTTATTTACTGTATAGCATATATAAATGGTAAATTTGAAATAGGGTAAAGGGTTATGGTACCCTTGACCCTAGATAAGAGATAAGAGTATTAATAGTATCCAATAGGATAAATAGCTCTTATCAGATGAGTCAGAGAATATGAAATATGACTCATCCTTATCTATGATGTCATGGTCTGGACCTATGACGTCATATGGAATCATCTAGAATGTTCTAGTAAAAGAATGTTCTAGAATGATTATGTAAGTATGAATATGAATAGCATAGAATATTCCAGATGAAAGTTAAGAAGGTGAAACCTTAGAATATTCTTAGAATCTTGATTTGATAATCAGATTCTCAACATCATCTTAATACTTGCAATCTTTCTTACCACACTTTGTATGTTGTCTTTAGTACCACACTTGGACTTTCATAGTACACTTTGGGTTTATATCCAAACACTTGTTTTATTGCACTATTATATGTACTAAGAGCATATACAAAAGTGTAGTAAAAATGCGAACAAAAATGTACCAAAGTGTAGCAAATAGTGTACAAAAGTGTACTAACAAGTCTACCAAAGTGTACAAAAAAGTGTAGCAAAGTGTAGCAAAAAAGCGTACAAAAGTGTACTAACAAGTCTACCAAAGTGTACAAAAAAGTGTAGTAAAAAAGTATACAAAAGTGTAGCAAAGTGTAGTAAAAAAGCGTACAAAAGTGTACTAACAAGTCTACCAAAGTGTACAAAAAAGTGTACAAAAAGTGCAGTTAAAAAGTGTACAAAAGTGTACTAACAAGTCCCCCAAAGTGTACCAGCAGAAAGTGTAGCAAAAAAGCATACAAAAGTGTATTGAGTAAATGAACAGAAGTTTAGTCCAAAATTCTGAAGTCAGAGACAATTAGTTATCCTAATGATGAACAAGCAATGCAACAAGAAAAGTGGTCATAAACACATTGACTTGTTGTGCATTAAAAAGTGTAGCTAAAGGCTAAGACAACTACCAAAAGTGTTAGTTGTGCCCACCCCCTTATGGTAGTTTTGGCCATTTGTTTGGTCCAGTCTGCCCTGAGGTGCAAGAGGCATGAGTTTTAGTGTCCACTAAATCACGTTTTGTGGATTTTTTGACTTCAGCAATTTTTGAATGCAGTGGCAGTGTAAATAAAGTGTACAGACACTACTGAAAGTTCTAACACAACACATTTACTACACTTTTGGTACACTTTTGGTACACTTTTTTGGTACACTCTGGTACACTTTTGTCCGCTTTTTTAATACACTTTGCTACACTTTCCTAGACTTGTTGGTACACTTATGTCCGCACTTTCACTACACTTTGGTACACTTTTGTTTACACTGGCACACTTTTGTACACTTGTTGGTACACTTATGTCCGCATTTTTACTACACTTTGGTACACTTTGGTAGACTTGTTGGTACACTTATGTCTGATTTTTTACTACACTTTGGTACACTTGTGTACACTTTTTACTACACTTTGCTACACTTTTTTCTACACTTTGTCACACTTGTTGGTACACTTTTGTACACTTTTTTCCTACACTTTGGTACACTTTTTTTCCACACTTTGATACACTTTGGTAGACTTGTTGGTACACTTATGCACACTTTTTTCTACACTTTGCTACACTTTTTGCTATACTTTTTTCTACACTTTGCTACACTTTGGTAGACTTGTTTGTACACTTATGTACGCTTTTTTCCTACACTTTGGTACACTTTTTTTCTACACTTTGGTAGACTTGTTGGTACATTTATGTACGCTTTTTTACTACACTTTACTACACTTTTTTCTACACTTTGTCATACTTTGGTAGACTTGTTGGTACACTTATGTACGCTTTTTTACTACACTTTTTTCTACACTTTAATTTTCCCACGACTGGTCCAGTCCGGTCCTTTTGCCAAATCACAAAAAGACCAGACTGGACTGGACTTTAAAACACTACTCTCAGCGTGGGCCGTTGTGACATTTTCTGTGTGAGAACTCGTTCGAAGTCGAAGGATATGGGGTATATGGATTGGCTGCCAACAGCCTGAGTTGACATCGTAAAGGTGGTCTTGGTTATGCTTCAGTTCAGAGAGCCTTGGAAGTTCAACCTTTGTTTGTGATTGGAAGTATTCATAAAAATGCAAAGCATAGTCAAAGTTACCACCATCCGGAGACTCTTGTGGTTCCTTGATGATGCTTACGTCTAACTCATTCTGCAGGTCCTGGTCGAGTGGTGCTGCTTGGCAAAGTTTCCCAGAAGTTGGAACTGACGCACTTTTCAGAATAAATGGGGTGAATGACATTGATGTGACCGCATTTCGAGGAGGGGGCATGGTGCTCATCGAACGGAGGGCAAAGAATTTGAAGGGATGTTAAAGACAAACAAAACGCCACACTCCACAAGTTCCCCAAAAATGTTTGATAATAAAGTATATCTGAAACAAGGAGGAACTACTGTAAGAGGGCATAAAAAAACTGCTTGTTCCAGTACTTATAGAGCCAGAACTCAGTGCAAAGCTCATAGCTAGTGTGAATGTCGAGGTGAGGATTGGCCGTCTTGCCGAAGCATGGGATAATATGTGTGGGTGAGCATACATGAGATAAGGGAATCACAGCTCCAATGGAGGAACTGTCTCTTCTCATTGCACACTTGAGCAAGTGAAGACCGGACACAGCGTCGATCATAGGGGAGGTATTGAAACATTTTACATAAGCAAAAAACATATTGATCCCAAATATGCAGAAGACGAGTCGTAGTTCCACAACCAAATGCTCTATATGTGCACTCAACAAGAAGTAATGACGACAAACATAATATATAGAGCACTGTCTAAGCCACCAGCAGGCCAGTTGCTAGTCTCTGTTGGACTTATGATCGCATAGTCATAACATCCCGAAGGATAACTCTCCGAGGGAGGGGTCATCAGGAGGGTTTGTGGGGGCTCCACCGATCTGAGGTCATGCCAAGATTGTGATTGCACTCGTATCTTTGTCCAGATTTGGAGCTTCTCTGTCAGAAGGATAGAGTGAGATACATCCAGTCTTTGTCCTGCCATGTCATGTGGCTCCCTGTTCGAACAGCAGTCTAAACACCCTTCGATAGTGTCATGGAGATCGGGAAGCTCAAAGCATTCTGAAGCTTGAGAGATGGACATACTGAAAGAAGGTTTGGGAGCTAAGTGGATAGCGGTGGTAGACACTGCAGATGTTCACAATGGGCGCAGGACTCCAGGAGACATGTCGTTGATGAGGTTGTCAGCAATCTTGAAGTAATTGACAAGTTTGCATTTTGGAGAGTTGTAGAGCGATAAGGCGAGGACCTCCCCATCTGGTTCGTGCTCATGCTCATTCCCATCGTCATCATCGTCATCATTGCTACCTCCGTCAACTTGCTGTTCAGGACTGGGTGTGGATGCGATTTGCATTGCGAGATTGAAGTGGAAGCACTTGTCTGCACAGTCAAGGTGGTGAGCTATTTGGGAGTAATAACTCTGGTTATTGCCAGCACGTTATAAAACGAAGATCTTGACTGAGGGGTCAAGACCTATAGTAGGGGTGCGAGTCTGCTCATCCCCAAAGAGGCAGTATGGGTCTAGGAGGTCAGGAGAAGGTAAAGGAATGTAAAGAAAGAAGTCCTATGAAGTCCTAGGACTGTTGGTAGAAGTCCTGTAGGAGTCCTGTAGAAGTCCGGTCAGAGGTGCTAAGGAAGGTTGAGGAGGATGAGTTCCGTGATGAACTCAGAGGGAGAAGGTCATAGGGATGCTTAGGAGGTCGGTCTGGAGGTGCTTAGAGATTGAAGGTGCAAAAGATGTATTAAAAATACTGGAAAACAATCTTTTATAGTCTGGGAATGCCCGAGACTTTGTAAGGATGATAAAATAAGAATCAGGAACAACTAAGGAACAATTAGGGGTAAGTCCGGAATAGGAAATAAGAAGTCCGGACTTAGTCCAGTTGGACTACTTGAAAATGGTTCAGACTAATTGTAAAATGAGTCAGACTACAAAGGAAACGAATGGAGAGTAACTAAAAAACATGAAAAACACTCAATGTGAACCTAGAGCTGCACAGAGCTCTACAACGTGCTGGGTTCTTGACCTTGGTAATGTGATAGTGTTCTGTGACGTCCACGCTCCACTACATCACAGCACCCGAGTCCCAAATGGAAGGCATGACATGCTGGAGAAGCTCTAGTTTGGGAATATGGAAGTGTTCTGAGTGAGCACCTGCAGCAATGATAGAATCTTTGTAACTGTGAAATGTTCGTAAGGCAGAATCCAATCAATCTAAAGTAGGCTCGTTGAAGGAGGGCATTTGAGCAATGTACCAGAAGTCCATAAGTGATTAAACAGCATTAAGAAACTGGGTAGGAACTGCACCAGCAATAACACCAATGATATATCGCTGCATAGAACAATGATCGTGACCTGTTACTTGCTTCAATTTCATCAGCAAACTCACAGTTTTTCTAAACCCACTATTGTAATCTAAATGTGTCTAAAAAGTGTCTAAAAGTGTCTATAGTTCACTATTTTTCTAATGCTAATTATCTATTTCATCTAAAAGTACTCTATTCTGATCTAAAAGTGTCTAAAATTAGACAAATAGAAAATATAGACACTTTTAGATTGCAATAGTGAGTTTAGAAAAACTGCAAGTTTGCTGATGTTGGAAACTCCCTCCTTGAATGAATGGTATCTGACCAGCGTCCGACCACTTCAGATCGTGATTGAAGAAGAGCTGGTGAAAATGATGAAGCAGTTCTGGCTTCAAAAATTTAGCTGGACTTGACAATGGCCAGTCAATCCAAAAAGGGATGTCTACTCCATTGAGGCCGTAGGACTTTGCAAATTTGAGGAAATTGACATAGTCATCAGGTTTGCAGTTTGAACATATTGCTTGTATCTCGTTTCTGGTCTGATCAGGTGTATGGAGAGGGTGAAGCATACCATCACCGAACTGGTTGTATATCACAGTAGAAATTGAGGATGCTCTCATGCTCGTACATGCAAGTAAACTTTGCTTGGGAGTATCAGCGATGTAGCTGATGAGGGGGGTGTAAAAGTATCATAAATTACCAACGGGGTCGCTCATCATGATACTGACAGAGGCAGCAACCTTTAACAGATGCAAGATGAGATCTAGACATTGGTGGAATAGACGGTCAGACAGAAGTCCTCAGACTCTTGACTTCTTGTGAATAAAGGAGGGGACTGGCAAAAGTGCTAGAAGTAGATGGCCATGGAGAGAACCTTTGCTACGAATATCAGCATCCAAGTTAGCGAGACTAATTAACAATGGGTGTGCCATGCGATTTCCAGAGATAATGGAAATGTTTGTTTTGTTGGAGGACAATGTAACACCTAGCAACATGGAACCTGCAGGTAGAAGGTCCTGGAGAGGAGGATTATGAGATGCAGTGACAGTAGAGCAGTGAACTTGTAATTACTACCTGTAATTCCCATGCATGATCCCCAGAGAGCCACTCTTTGTAGATATGCACTGATCGTGTGGCCATGGACCATACCTTGTGAGGAACAAATGAAATGTGACGTTCGAAGAGTGGATTACTAAGTAGAGCTTGAAGGCATTCAATAGGATCCCAGTAGTAGAGCATTACTGCATGTTTTACTGGTATGACCAGTTGGATTGACAGGGATTTCCAGCAAGGACCTGATGGCAACATCTCTGTGTGAAGGAATAATTGCCTCGCTGACTGGAAGGAAATTGGGAGTGACTTTATCTGTTTGAACAGGATCAGCAGGGAGAAACCTGACTACAGTAGACGCTGACTAAATCCAACAATAAAAAACTGTCGATTGCCACCATGCTGAGACACAAGTGTAACAGCCAGGACCCCAGTTGCCAATCCTCCCACGAAGCAAACAGGTAGAACAGGTTTTCGCAGCGCAATGGGCCATACTTGTCAGCAAAGAATTCGTCCATGAAGGTCTTGCCTCCAGGGAATACCTGGGGTATATGCAGGTGATATTCAATCTTCATAGCAGACTCCTGGTTCGAGTCTGAGTGAGGATGCGCTTCGAACTCGTCTGAGTGAGAATGTTGATGAAAGTCGTCTGAACCTCCTGGTAGATCAGGAAAGTCATCAACATGAATGTTGGCAATATATGGGGATGATGATGGGGTGATTGTGGCAATGGAGATCTGGTTGGGCAAGGTGTGGCATGAGGAGCTGGCAAATAATCCATTTGGATGAGGGATCCACATGTGACTGAAGGTTGATTTAAGTGCCTAAGAATGTTTGCCTCGTTTGAAATGTGCTTGCCACAATCTGGGCAAAACGAAAGTTTCTCTACTCACCTGAGTCTCTTTCTTGCTTTGGGCATAGTGCGGCTGTCAACACCTTACATGGAAGTGACTGAGTGACTCATGCTGGCAAGCTCACTTTTATCATAGCCACTGTTTGTTTCCACTACTGTGTCAGACTGGTCGCTCTCTTCAAAGTTATCAATGCATGTCTAGCCTAATATTCTGTGAGTAAATTCTTCTGTTTCACACTTAGCATGTTTCTATTGATTTGTCTAAGGTTCAGTGTTCCACGTTTGGTGCATATTGCATCCATGCGCCTTGCACTATTACTACAAACACGTTCCACCATTGGGCCGTGTGAACATGCATCTGTGGAGTGAGTGCCGCAGGATTGATTGTTTACATTACTCATTCAGCTTTGAAGTTCCTCCTGCGACCACATGATCCCACCCTCCCCCAAGCTTGCCACTTTTTGTCATCTTTCTCCAAAACAAGAGCCTATGGAACCATGTCTAGAAAGTCCCTTCAATCAACCTCTGGCGACTGTACATCAGATAGTAGGTCCTGTCCATTTTTAATTTTCATTGACGAGCCAATCAATTTCGCATATCAGCCCCCATTTCCACAATCTCACAGCCAGAAAATACTGGTTCTGCATGACTCATCAGAGGCCAAGCTCCTGATAGCCAACACATGGATGGATTACCATATACGTGTCATTCAAAAAGATCTTGCAGACCATTTGGTTCAATGTGACCTATTACACCTTGAGTACAATTGCATGCAAGTTGAGCAAGCTCGGCAAAAAGTTTTAGACGCTGAATTTCATGTTGGACATGTATGCCTCGCCATCAGGAGGAGTGGGTATTACACGTCACTTGCATGTCTGTTGGCCAAATCCATGGACAGTAGTAGCTCCATGTTGAATGGTAAGTCCATCCGTTACATTTCACCAGTTGCCTCCTTTCTAACACCAGAATATAGTACCACTCACTATTGACTACAAGGTGCCTGATACCTTTGGTTCAAACTCTCCCCATCTAACATTTTCGCCTCAGGGTACCAGATCTGAGTCACTGCATACTTTTGTGGACGGCATGCGTAATACGGATTGCAGTGCAACTTACAGTAGTACTATGTTTTATGACACATGTGGTAGTGTCTCAAATCAGTGTTGATCTGTGTCAAATTTACCTTGGTTGCCATTGCTAGATTCATCTTCAAAGTGTACTGATTTGAAACATTAAATTAAGCTTGTCAAATACTGTACAGAGCAGTACTGTACAGTCTTGACAGTGCCAAGAGACTTTCAAATGGTCAGGTCGAGTACAGCCACAAATCTGTGTGGTCTGTGTAAACTCTCACAGGTCAATGTAATCTGGGGACTCTGTAGCCAAAAAGGTTGGTTTGCTGATGTAGCAGGGATGCATTTGGATTTATTGACCCTGCTGATGTGCTCAGAGGTTGCCATGTCATCCCATCTTTTAGTGATGGCCTGCTTCATCCTGATGGAGTTGCAATGTCTCATTGTGCAGCAGATGCAAATGATTGGAAGTACTATTATATCAATTGGTGGGTTTGACTCTGATCTGCACAACTTGTCTGATTATGCTACAGTTTTGTTGACCGTCATATGGTCATGCGCACTTCAGGCAACCTATTTTGACCAGCTATTAGCTTGAATTTTTCTGCACAAAATTCAAGCTAATAGCTGGTTTTTATATGGGGCTCCCCAGGGACTATATTGACCCATTTGGAAAATGATTTTTATGACAAATGGAGCCAT